>CM035412.1:193267642-193285142 GCA_020310875.1 Ceratopteris richardii
ATCTCTTATAGATTCCGGTACTGTTTCGGCACGACCTGTCGAAAATACAATAATTCTAGAATCTACCAGGAAGCAATCTAAAGTTAGCTTAACCGCTTCGAGTAGAAATTCCAAATGGTTAACAAATAGCAACGAGTTAGCCGAAGAAAGCAGTAAAGAGAAGAAAGCAACCTGCACTGGTGGAAAATCAACACCTTCCGGTGACATTTCGGTGCAGTTTTTCGGTAACAGGTTACCACTTCTTGGTGAATCATTAACTTACACTCCGTCATTAGGAGTAGACTTCCCTACGGTTGACTGCAAAAGGGAAGGAAGTTTGTTTGAAGCAGAGATTCGCAACATACTAAGCAAGGTTTTCAAACCAGATCGTACACAGGCTGAGGAGGTAGATTCTGAAGATCCACATATTCAACCTCAGAACACAGGAAGTAGTCACTATACAAGTAGCGGCACAATGAACGGGCAGCAACAACAGCAGCAACAAGCATGTCCACCTAGGCCGCCGCCGACAGGCGTAACGTACAGCAAATTCGGAGGATTTCCAGGCGATGACCCAGACGCGCATGTACGAACTTTTGAGATTAGTTATGCAGTACTCAATCACCCCATGGACCCGGCGTATAAGGCTATCGTTTTCCAGTCCACCTTGGTCAATGAAGCCGCTAGATGGCTTACAGAGTATGATATAAATCACTTCGGCACCTATGAAGCAGTGAGGGATGCATTTCTGCAAAGATTTAGGCTAAAGAAGAATCCCGCAGAAATTTTCGACTACTTACAAAACAATAGACAGAAGGTAAACCAATCAGTGCAAGAATACGCCACTTTATTTAGGACACATTTGCAACAACTGCCACCGGCACATGCCATCCTGCCAGACGACGTCATTACGCAATGGTTTATTAATGGACTGAATCCACAACTCAAACAGATCATGATTATTTGGTGTGTCAGAGCAATGACCCTAGATGCAGTAATTGCAATGGCTCTACAACTAGAGAACAAAGTCGGGGGATTTACAGAAGATCTGGAGTGGTTAAAGACCAACAAAAATGGTGCAGAAGATCTGACAAGGCAAGTATATTGCACTACCTGCAAAAACTCAAGTCATGCGAGTGCCACTTGTGCACTGAATCAGCTATTTTGTGCCATCTGTAAAACCACCGGACACACCACCGAAAACTGCGCCTATAACGCTAAAGTACAAGGGACAGCGACAGTCAATGCAATTATACAGGAACCAGGGCAACCAGCCAATCACTATGTGCATCCGCAGATGAGAAACAATCAGCAACAAGGCTATCGAAATTACAGAGGACAGAGGAACAACAACTATAACGCAAACCATTGGCAGACCGTACAGACACCGGAAAACCTCAATTTGCCACCACCGCGCTGTCATTTTTGTGGTGAATTCGGACATATTAGAAGGTTCTGCAAAGATGTAGCTGAGTATGACCAAAGGAAGAAGGAACGACAAAATCCGATGACAAATATGGTTCAGATCACGCCGGTAGAAACACAAGCTGCCGCTGTTCAGACCAGATCTGGTAGACCATTACAACCAGCAGCTGAGATATTTGAACCCGACATTCAAGAACAGAAACGAACATATGAAAAGGCTAATCAATGGATCGCATCAGAACCACCAGTGTTTCCTGACCCCATTCCGGTAACCCAAGCTCCGATAGCTCAGGGAACAACACCAGATCATGCTGCTAACACAGAAGCAGAAACATCATCTATAGCAGATACATCAGCACCAGCCGGTGCATCATCTTCAAAATCGGCGGAAATTACAAATCAATCACAACAAACCTGGGAGATTCTATCCAAAGCATCCATTACACTTCCTCTTGGCCAATTACTGGCATTAGTACCAGGAGTCCGCCAGCAATTCCAACAACAATTTGCTGCCCAATCTGCTTGCATTCCGGCCACCGCAACTGTACAACCGGAACCAGACTCTACGGTCGATCATTCAGTTCCTCTGATTACGGTATGGTATAATAGTCATAAAATCACACAGGTATTAATTGATGGAGGGTCTGGTGTGAATATTGCTACTGCTGCACTATGTAAGAAACTAGGATGGACTAAAATAGAACCAGTCCAATTTTTCGTTAGAATGGCTGACCAATCCAGAGTCCACCCAGTAGGGCTTGTGCGGAATATACCAATAACTTTGCAAGGCACCACTTTTAAGATGACCTTTGTAGTCCTAGAATTACCGGAATCCACCCTGGATTATAATCTCCTTTTCGGTCGCCCCTGGCTGAAGCAAGCTAAGGTGATACAAGACTGGTCCGCACAGGAGCTCACGTTCAAGGATAAAAATCGAAGATGTGTTGTAAAATTAGACGCTATACAGCCCTGTGAATTACATGCTAGACCATATTTCGCAGAGCCCATTCACATGCTAGACGGACTATCAGATGACGAAGAAGAAGAGTTTTCAAAAAACAACATTGATTTGATTTCCTTAGGAACCGTTGACCTACAAGCTGCTGTGGATAATTGGAGCCCCTCAGTCTGCTCAATGATTCCTGTAACAAAAGAAGATAAGAAAGAAGATATTGCTGCTACAGTCGATGCCGAACTACAACAACTTTTCAAAACAGCAGACGACACCGAGAAGCCGCGACAATTTTATGTGCCAGAAGATCAATTAGTAACTTATAACTTGGGAGATACAAATCATCCACGCCCAGTCAAGATAAAAGAAAACTTACCAGAAAAATTTCAAGCAGAATTACTTCAGCTTCTCAAGGAATTTTCTGACATTTTTACTTGGGATTATAAGGATATGAAGGGTCTGGATCCGCGCATCTATCAACACAGGGTTATGCTCAAGCCGGAGACAAGGCCAATCAAACAATCCAGCTATCGAATGAACCTAAATTACGCAGCACAGGTAAAGGCAGAATTGGATAGATTACTAAAGGTTGGGTTCATTGTACCTATAGAGCACGCGGAGTGGATATCACCAATCGTTATTGTACCAAAAAAGAACAAGCAGCTCCGCATTTGTGTAGACTACCGAAAGCTGAATGCAGCTACGGTTCCAGATCCCTTCCCATTACCTTTCCTAGACACCATGCTTGATAGAGTAGCAGGGCACGAAATGTATTCCTTTTTAGATGGATACAGTGGATATAATCAAGTTAGGATGGCTGAGCAGGACATTCCGAAGACTGCATTCATCACCAACTGGGGTGTGTTCGCATGCACTGTGATGTGGTTTGGTTTACGAAATGCTCCCAGTACTTTTCAAAGATGCATGCAAGAGATATTCTCACCTTATCTCACTTCATTTATGCAAGTTTATCTCGACGATTTTTCAGTATTTGGCAAAATGATAATACATCTGTTCCATTTACGGTGCTGCTTTCAGAAATGCAGAGAATATCAGCTTTGTTTGAACCCAAACAAATCAGTGTTTGCGGTCTCACGTGGCAAGTTACTCGGCCACATTGTATCTGCACAGGGTATCCAAGTAGATCCAGGAAAAATTTCGGCAGTATTAGAAGCTCCGGTGCCCACTACACCAAAAGAAGTTATGCGCTTTATGGGTCAAGTACGGTGGCATGGCAGACACTTACGGTGGCTTGCTCACCTGGCTATACCACTAAACAAGCTAATCAGCAAAACACCTCGACAATTTGAATGGACCCACGAATGTCAGATAGCATTTGATCGTTTAAAACATTTATTAACACAAGTTCCTATTTTACAACCGCCGGACTGGGATCACCCCTTCCATGTATTTGTTGATGCTTCAGATATAGCTATTGGCAGCGTCCTAATGCAAACGACCGATAAATGGTTCAGACCTGTATATTACGCCAGTCGAAAATTAGCCCCTGCTGAACGGAATTACTCGGTAACAGAACGAGAATGTTTGGGTCTAGTGTATTCAATCGAAAAATTCAGACATTATCTACTGGGCCGTAAGTTCACTTTCCACACAGATCATGCTGCACTTATTTATCTGGTCCGGCAACAGCATTTGGGAGGACGGTTAGCATGATGGGTGCTGCTTTTGCAAGAATTCGACTATGAAGTTATACATAGACCAGGCACCTCAAACGCCTTAGCAGATTTTCTGTCTCGCCTAGATTCCGGTGAGGCTCCGGTAGGTATAGATGACACAACTCCAGCGATCTATGCTTCTGAACCAACTCACGACGAAAGCGCCGACCTGCCTACGCCAACTAATTATTATGATCAGATTTTTACCTTTCTCAATACTGGATACCTGCCATCCCAGACTTCTACAGCAATACGCAAAAAAGTTGCAGCATTCAGCCGCCGATTCCGGTTGATTGCTGGTGAACTATATTATGTGGATCATACCGGAATTCTACTTCGGTGTATTCCTCCACACGAAGTAAACTCAGTCATCACATTGGCTCACTCGATTTCAACAGGAGGACATTTTGCTGTAGATTTAACCCACCGGAAAATTCTGTAGAGTGGACTCTGGTGGCCGACTATGTACAAGGATGTGTTGCAGTTTGTCAAATCCTGTGATAATTGCCAAAGAACAGGACAACCGTTAAAACGACATCATTTTCCTCTCCAACCTGTAATGACATTAGAACCCTTCCAGAAATGGGGTTTGGATTTCATTGGTCCTATTACACCACCCTCAGTTCTAAACAATAATCACTATATCTTAACATGCACTGATTATGCGACAAGATGGGCAGAAGCATGGGCTTTACGATCAGCTACAGCTGTTGTGGTAGCAAAGTGCCTACTGACAGATGTTTTTCCAAGATTTGGTTTACCCCTCGAACTGGTAACAGATCAAGGCACTCATTTTGCTAATAACTTGATAAAGGTACTTACATATTCGTTTCAGATTACTCATAAATTTAGTTCTCCATATTATCCGCGTGCTAATGGTCTGGCTGAGAGTACAAACAAGTCACTGCTAAATATACTTCGAAAATTGATTATGGACGCACCGGAGAGATGGGATCAACTGTTACCTTCCGTACTGTGGGCATACCGAACGACTTATAAGGTAACCACAGGACTGACTCCTTTCAAATTAGCCTTTGGAATCGAAGCTATAGCACCAATGGATATAGTGGTACCAAGTTTAAGAGTAGCCATCAACCAGAAATTACTACCGGAAGATTCTCTGTCATTTCGGTTGGAGACCCTCAGAGAATTAGACGAACATCGATGGCACAGTTTTATGACTATGAGAGAAGTACAGCTACGACAAGCCAAAACACATGATAGATATCTACGAACTCTAGTTTTCACAGTAGGAGAGCTTGTCCTCTTTTACAATGCGAAATCGAATCGCTCTGCCGGCAAGTTTAAGCTACGATGGTTTGGCCCTTATCGAATAGCGGAACAGGTGGGCCTTGCAACATTTCGGTTAACCACATTAACCGGAATTTCCTTGCCAAAAGTAATAAATGGTTCGAAGTTGCGACCATATCGACAAGCGTCACATCTACGATAAGACATTACGCGGAATGCCGCGACTTTTGACGTTCTTTTGTTTTCCAGCCCTTCTTTTTTTCTTTTAAATTTTGCTTAATCAATAAAATAAGTGTAAATATCCGCGTCTTGAACTATTTAAAACTAGAGCCGCCCGGTCTTTTTCCAGCCGTTCATGCATGCACGCCATAGTTAAGAAATTATCATATCCACGTCGCGGAATAACTTATTATGATTGATTCCTCTTAGTTGCAGTGCATCTACCTAACCTTCGCCAGTCCGCCGAAAAAACACTATTGTATTTGTAAATTTGTGATCTGTGTTACCCTGTGTTTGCGTGTTGTGCTTACTGACTCTATTGCGCCATGGAAGCTTTGGCAAACTATGCCGCTTTCCATGACGGACTCCCTATGGATGTAGGAGAGTACCTGCGCATCCGGGGATTATCCAACTTCGCTGAGCTGCCATGGCACTCAGTGGAGAATCACCCTTTCTTTGCCCGAATAATCTCTGCCATCGCCAACACACCTGCAACAGAAAAAATGTGGGCTATCACCTCTTTACCCTCCCGAGTAGTAATCACATTTCCAACATTCGCTCAGTCGTTTTGACTTCATGCACAAGGCACAAAAAGTGGCCCAAACATTCCCATAGCCACCATGAAACAGTTATTTCCTAGGTATTCGTTGAATGAGTACGCCATTCTTTGTAGACCTGAACCTGAGAGAACCGCACTCCAATTCCTCGTAGCCATACTCAACCTCGAGAAACGAACTTATGGGAAGAAATCAACCAGCTATTCAGAAGAAAAAGGATCAGGATAAGTTCCTCGGAAAGCGAAGCACTAGGCTCAGCCGGAGAAGATGAAGAAATAAATAAAGAATTAGATACGCAAGAAGAAGACACATTCCACGACACAAACACCTCGATGCAACATGAGTCATCTGCACAAACATCAGCGTCGGAGCAGCAACAGCAACAAGACCAGACCGAAACAGAAACAGTCTCGACAGAACAGATTTCTCAGCAACAAACGGAGCCACAAAACCAAGAAGATACACAACAAGTAGCTAAGGAAGCTTTAGAAACATTGCTTAAAGCAGTGGAGTCCACAGCAACCGAATACGTAGAATCGGAGCAACCGACAAAAGAAAAGGTAAACCCTATCCTTCCTCCTCCCTCACCGAAACATCCACTCAAACCCATCTCACCTGTCCACCCCACTCACCCTGCTGAAACCACCGCATCCTCAACCTCATCACCCACTTACTCGCCACCAAACTCCCAACAGCTCCACGCCGAAACCTCTTCGAAACCTTCAATTCCGGCCATCCCAGCAATTCCTGATTTAGCTGCAATAGGACAGATGCTCATAAACTTGTCACAACAACTGCCGCGGCAACTGAAACAGCTCACAGACTCTGTGCAAGATGACTTTCAACACAAACTAGAAGTAATGGAGGCGGACATCACACCCCTCCAAGAGGAATTACACACAGTAAGGGCTGAAAACCATGCACTTAGTGAACAGGTAATGCAGTTACAGACCGTAATAAGCGAACAGGAAGATATGACAACACAACGAGATGAAGCACTGAAGGCAGTACACACAAAGGAAGAATTGCTGATGGCTGCAGACACAGAGCTCACCAGCCTAAAGCAAACACTCAAAGACGCCGAGGATGTCAGAATTGCCTTAGGTAACCGCCTGGAAGAAACCAGACTTCAGTTACAAGAGAAAGATCAGCAAAACCAGGAACAGCAAAGAGAACTTAACGAGACGAAACACGAGCTTCAAACGACAAAAGAAGAATTATCAAGTGTAAATAATATACTTCACAAGTATCTGATGAAAGAGCAGCAAATACAGAAGCAGATAGCACCTATTAAGGCAGAAAGAGATGCTTATTACAAAACGATAGAATTTCAGAACCAACAATTCGAAAGAATGGATAATCAAATACACAATAAGAAGGATCAGATCATTGATCTGCAGAAGCAACTTGCTGATATGAAATCATCCAGGGACGCTGCGATGGCCAATGACTTCTACTTACAAGAAACATTTTTACAAATTGAAGCAGAAATTTTGCTTAACGAGGCCATAGCTCTAAGCTCTGTTAGAACAGATGCACAACTCCTAGAGCAAGATACACTAAAACAACTGCTAGAAACATTAAAGAAAAAGATCGCCCGTACATTTAGATTAGCCCGAAACATGTATTTAGAAGGAATAGTCGAAGAATAGTTACCCTGTAAGAACTTGCGGGTTCGAGTCCACCATGCGTCCCAGTGTTAGACCGCCGCCAGATTAGGACAGGTATAACGAAATCTTTGTAAACACGTGCGAAAAAAACTGTTACGCGCATTCTTGTAAAAGCTTATATAAAGCAATGAAAAAGGGTCGCTCAGAGAGAGGGAGGCGATGAGATTTCTCGGGGAATTCATCAGACTCTTCATCTGTATGTGATTTGGTGTTAGTTAATCTTGTTATTTCCAAAATTGTCTAAGTGTCCTGTGTATCCGTTGGTCTGATCTTTTCTCGGCGTTCGTCTGGTTGCTAGTCGTACGAGTACAAACTGTCCCGGTTCAGTAACTTACCCGTCGTAGTTCTGATACTCGGTCTGTGCATCTTTACTGAAAGTGTAGTTGTCTGTGTTGGCTGACTGATCGTCTTGGGACGATCCACCGGATAGTTAAAAGTTCTGCGCGTAGAAGTTAATGGTTCTGGTATTGCGAAATATGTTGTTTTAATGTTACTCTGTTGTGGTATGGTAAGCGAATGTCACCGTAAGAAGCCTGAGCAGGTACAGATGACCTTCAGGGATTCGGTCCTACATGAATGTAGTCGCAGTGATGTCGATTGTAGAATCGGTTAATATCTATCTAAACGAGTGACTTGATTCTTGTGCGAAGGACTTCAGCGAAGTAAGTATTAAAATAGTTGCGTATAAGTGAATCCTGTTAAGTTCCATTAAATTCCTATATCTGACATAGTTGTACTGGGAAAACTAGTATAGGGCCTCTGTTCTTACAGACCCCTTCCACTCCCAAGAACCCAAGGATCAGGTAAACGCATTTCCGATAGTTGGAAAGGGCGCTTTACCAACGGAAAGGTTAACACACACACACACACACACACACACACACATATATATATATATATATATATATATATATATATATATATATATATATATATATATATATATATATATATATATATATATATATATATGTATATGTATGTATGTGTATGTGTATATGTATATGTATGTGTATATATATATATATATATATATATATATATATATATATATATATATATATATATATATATATATATATATATATATATATATATATATATATATATATATATATGTGTGTGTGTGTGTGTGTGTGTGTGTGTGTGTGTGTTTGTGTATGTGTGTGTGCATGTGTGCGAATGTATATACATATACATATACATATACATGTGCATATACATATACATATACATATACATATACATATACATATACATATACATATACATATACATATACATATACATATACATATACATATACATATACATATACATATACATATACATATACATATACATATACGTATACATATACATATGCAAATGCATATACATATACATATACATATACATATACATATACATCTACATATACATATACATGTATATATCATTAGGGGGAAAAATGAAGCCTGCATGGGCCTTTTAGATTAAGGAGTGATTAGTGATGGACCAATCAAAATGGAGTGGTTGCTACAGTCTATGCCCTGTAAAATACTAGGATGAAGGGGGGAGAGGGGATAGATTTTTTCCTTTTTTAATGAGCTACCTTAGAGAGAGAAGGAATCTCGTAACTTGGTTGGGCCAAAAAAATCAATTTTTTTTTAATTTAAAAAGCACATAATAACACTTGAGGATGGACCCCTCATTACTTTTTAGAGTCAAAAGCACTCTTTTTGACCCCAAATTCAAAGTTGTGCATGTTTTGAGCTAAAAAATGACTTGTTTCTAAAAAAAAACTCAAAAAAGATCTATGTTTCTCCCAAACCTCACATTTTCATACCCATGTTGCAAAAAAAATCATCTTTTTACACTACTTTCTCTTTGTAGCAAACCATTGAAGCTCTTTTTTCTACATTTCAGCCTACCTACATCTCTTATCTCGAATGATTGTTGTAGCTTGAATACCTTCAACTTCAATGGCAACATTTAAAGCTTCTAGGCGACCAAAAGATGAAGTCCTCACATTAAGATGTCACAATATCAAAGTTGTAGATGGAAAATGGCTATCACATGAGTACTCCAAAGGTGCATGGGTGTACATGCAACCCTCTAGAGTTGGGCCTCATCGAGTTAGAGATCATGGGAACTTGGATCTTCATTGGAAGGGAAAACTACTTGGCTTCAAGAAGCAGAAAGAAAATGGCATAGTTGCTATTGTACAACATGTTTTTACAATGGAAACTATGAAACTCAAAAACTCTATTAGAATAAGATATCTTGTGAATTGTATGTTTTATAGTGATGAATATTTTTGAACTATTTAGATATGCTCTTATTTGTTCCAAATATATTTCCTTCTACACCACTTCATAGTCTTACAGGTACTTTTGAGGCATTGCATGTAGATGTTGGTGCACTAGTCGTTCCAGAAATATCTCCCGCTCAACTTTTCCATGATAGAGTTTTCTTTACACACATAGATATATTGTATCCTCCACAATGAATGGTTTTGGAAGGTTAGAGAGAATTGAACTAGATTCTCTTCTTAGATTGGAGTGGCCAAAACCTGATATATGGTCCATATCATCTTTGAAGCACAAGATGTTAATGGATATATGTAACTCTTTGAACTTCACAAAAGTTTCTAGAGTTATAGGTTTGCACTAGTCTTTTCACATCCATTGTTTTGTATATATATTTCAAGGATTCTCATTCCAAGAGACTTCCACCATGTTCATGTGTAAAGATATCACATATGAGCAAGTAAAATTTCTAGGTGAAAATATGGGTTTAATAAAAGAAATTGCAAAACATGATAAATGTCTTTATAAAATAGGTGGACCAATTATAGGATTTTGATATTTGAAACAACATACTTCATTGTAGATTAGATTTTACTATGATCCTTGGATGTGCAAACTTGGCCAATGGATACTATTTCAAAGTTCAAAGGGATCTTTACACTCATTTGAAATAAAGCTTAAATTTCTCAACAATGAAATGGAAACTATTTTAGTGAATCATCATTGGACCTTGGCTAATATGAGAGAACACTTGGTGATTATGGGCTTTGAGGGACTAACTCAATCCAAATTCAAAATATAAGGACATAAGGTGAGAAATTTTTTGTGTTTTTGCATGAGTAATATTTTAATCATTTCTTATTTTAGTTTTATAACTTCAATTTCTTATAAATTGATTATAGGTGGGAAGAAGATTGGAATACAAAATGAAAGTCCCCATGTAGATTGGAGAAAAGATGGCACTGAACTCTCATTGTCATAGATCTTTTGCAACCTGATGATGTCCCTTTTCGGGTCCTAGTCATTCTACCTCATGGTTTTTGCACTTGCAAGAAATTTGTAAAAATTAAGATAAACAATACATGTCAGATATTGTATATACCTTCTTATTTGCAATGGTAATTTCAAAACTTTTGGAATGACAAAATTCTATGTTCACTACTTTGAAATATGATTGGCCATGTTGTTTTTCGTTATGTTATGTTTAAACATTTGCTTTGATGCAAAAATCTTAATATCATTTGGTGTTTTGTGCATTATTTTGTCATCAGAAACTGATTTTTTTTTTACTTTCACTATTTTATTATGTACTTTTAAAAGTAAGTCTGATCACTTTAAAAACTTGAAATTGCTATAAAAATGGGTTCTATGTGCTCATTTTTCACATTTGCACTCACAAAGAGCTAAAGATTCTTGCAAGCCAATAGAATACTAGGCCTCCATGCAATGCCTGATTCCATACCTTCCACTCCCATCAAATCTCCTCGAGATCTTTTCATGGAGTTCTTGGATAATAAGAACTACAAAGGTCCTATAGATTTTTATGGCCTAGTTTGTAGAGTCCCTAATCTTGAAGGGACACTAACCATGAACTCTGATGTGCTTGAGGAGATTACTGATTATATGGAGTTCTATATATTATGATACTCCATAGATATTCCAACATATGAGTGTAAATGGGTCCCCTGTGACCTACTTATTCCACATCACTAAAGGAGATTAGGCCTTTGCAAAGCATCTAAAGTGTTTCATGGTTGTTGATGAGGATGCAAGGCACTTGTTAGATGAAATGGTGCCACTAATCAAGCAATTAAATAAGAAGAGGAGGATGGGAAGAAAATATTTATCCTACCTTGCAACAACCATCTTCTTTGTCAATGAGGATCCTGAACCTACACCCATGGATGTACCTCATCTTGTTACTAGCAGTTTTGTAGATGATAAAAAGGAACCTCAAATAGAAGCTCTCAACTTATTAGAAGAGAGTGAAAGAATAAGTAGACAATTTCCTCATGGCATAGCGGACAAATTAAATGAACCCAGTACTTCACAAAATCATCCACCCTCCAACTTGGAGCCCTTGGAACCCACTCTACTAGAGGCAGCGATTGAAATGTTTTTCATGGTGCTTGTCGAGGGAGAAGAGTTTCTATGCTTACATGATATTGAAAATTCATTTGTTATATGCCTCAACAAATGCCTTAGAATTTTTTTATCAACCTCTGATGTTCCCATGGACAATTCTTCTGATAGAATTGAAAAACCAACCGTTCCATTTGGTGATTTAGTTGTAGACACGATTAACTTTGTGTGCGAGGAGATTTTGAGTGATGCCAACCAAATGCCACTAAAGAGGATTTGGCCACAACAAGGAAAAGAATTTTGGAGAATAAGATCCCAACATCTCCTATTGTGGATTGGCATGGCTTACTCTTCCATTTCTCAAGATGCAATGCGAAGAGGAGAGGATGAAGATAGGCTTCAAGATGTAAGTATCTAATGAAATTTATGATTTACTAAGTTTCATATTTGTACTCAGTAAATGTCTATGTGGAGGAAGCAATTGAAGTCGATAAATTTGCAGCAAGGAGTGGTTGTGGTGATTGGGTTGCCCTTGG
Source organism: Ceratopteris richardii (assembly GCA_020310875.1). Taxonomy (NCBI): domain Eukaryota; kingdom Viridiplantae; phylum Streptophyta; class Polypodiopsida; order Polypodiales; family Pteridaceae; genus Ceratopteris; species Ceratopteris richardii. Next base: position 193,280,281 of record CM035412.1, read on the forward strand.
CAGTGGCTCTTCCTTGGCATACTACATTGGAAAATTTCCAAATGAAGATTTTGTAATTATCCACGAGGATTATTACCCGCTAGGACACTTCATGACTTGGTTTTTGAAGGCCTTGAGCAAACTTTTGTGCCTATCTACAATAATGCAAGGGACCAACTGTGTAATTTTGTTTAGTAGTTAACTTTAGAGGAAAAATATTAGGTCAAATATGAATTTCTTTGGGTCTTGGATTGGCAGACCCCCATGTATTATCCCAATTTGTTTTGACTTACCAATTGCCACAATCTTTTAAAGAAGAAAGAATGTAGTGGAGAGGCTCAAGGCCAAGAGCCAATTGTAAATAGTCAAAATCCAAATTATGCTTTTTTCAATTCCCATGTGCATTCAATTGTCTATTGTGCCTTTATGTTTTGATAACGTACTTCATATGTTTTACATAGTTAAATCAAATGTTTCTTTGTAAATGGCTTCTAAAGGCCTAGGAATGCCTAAAAAAGGGTTGCCACAAAAACGTGGCTATGGGCCTTGCAAAACTTCTGCAAGGCCCATACCCATGTTTCTTTAACAACCCTTTGTTTGGAATTCCTAGGCCTTCTTCAGTGTAGAAGAGCACATTTCTATAGTTATAAGTGCTTATAAACATGCAACAAGATACAAGCACATGTAAACAGGCATCAAGATTTTTGCTCTCTTGTACATAGGCTTTGCATGAAGTGTAGATCAAATTAGGAAAATCATATGCTCCAATTATGATGCCTTGTGGTTTGATGGCCTAGAATTGCCAACAAAAATGTGGGATTGGGCCCTGCTAAATTTTTGTAGTCCTGCGTTTCTGTGGCAGGCATTTTTTTGGCATTCCTAGGCCTTCTTGAGTGCACTAAAGAACATTTGGACTCTTATGGGTGCATATAAACATGCATCAAGGTATAAGTACATGTAAGTATGCATCGAGTTTATTGCTTTCTTGTACTTTTGCATGAATTGCACCTTAGATAAGGCAAATCATAAGCTCCAATCAACATGCCTTGTGGTTTGATGGCCAAGAATAACCATTAAAAGGCCTACCATAGAAACATGGGATTGGACCCTCAAAACTTTTGAAGGGTTCAATCTCGTATTTCTATGGCAAGTGTTTTTTGGCTATTCTTAGCCATTGCAAGCACTTTAAGTACAAAATACACACCCCATGAACATGAAATATTTGCTTAACTTCATAAACAATGTGGAAGAGTAAGATACTCATGTGCAAAGGCATAGAGACACTTTTAGATACTTAGGAGACATATAGGCGAAGAGAGAAATAGTTTGGAGAACAAATTTAATAAGAATAAGATCATATTAATCATTTGGGATATAAAAAAGTTCTCTCAACAAGAGGTTTTACAAATGTTAAGGGAATCCCCCCTAATCCTTCTAGCTAGTTGCATATCTTTAGATTGCATTGTCACTCTCTTTGCATGGATAGCACAGAGCTTAGAGACTTCAAACATTGATATTAGATAGGCCTTTGTAGCTTCTTGGAGTGCGTCAATGACTATCCCTTGAATGCAAAGTCCAATGCAATAGATTTGGATCTCTTCTGGAATAAGCTCCACAGACTTTTGATAATGTTGAATCTCTACAAAGGCTCTGGTTTGCTTTCTATGCCTTTGGGTGCTCTTGAATTTGGAGGGATGTTGGGTTGTGGTCGTTGTGGCCTATAATGTGGTTGATAATTCTTGGTTCTTCTTGGAGCACACCTACATGGTCTTGCCTCATCATTTACATGCTCTACCATATATGCATGATGACTTTGTTCACTTTCTTCATTGGTTGGTCTTTGCTCTTGTCCTATAGGGAGTGTCTTCCCTCCTTGTGTTACTCGATGGTTCATTGGGATATGATCATGGTTCCATGGTGGATCATTAACATTTTCTTCATTAGAGGAATCCTCTTAATTTGATGTTGACTCCATAGTGACTCCTCTCCATCCTTGTTGTTTGGGCCCTGCCTTGAATGATGTCTTAGGTGGGGGCTCATCATCAGATATAGGAGGGGAAGGTTGCATTTCTTTTGTTACATCTCTCTTTTGTTGTGAAGCTTCATTCCCCCACGATGGAATGATACCAAAGTGTGTGTCTACACTCAAGTTTTGTCTAGAAGAGTGGCTTGTGGCTTGATCCTTCTTATGGGGTGTCATCCATGTTGGGCACTGAGTACCTTGCACATGGCTAGGGTAGATGGCATGATCCTTTCTAGTGGTTTGCTTCATGCATGCCATTCTCTTAGGATCTAAAGTGCTAAAATGAATAAGGGCACTTTCATTCATATCCTTTCACTTAAGATTTTTCATGTTCACATTTAAATGGACAAAAACTAGTTAAAAACATTAAAAGAATATTAAAAGAACTTTTCAAAACTAATAAAAATCTATCATGATAGGTAAGAATTGAAAATTTATTTGATGAGAAAGGAATTATAAAAACCTTGAAAAAGGTTTTGATAAGAAATAATGTATTGTGGGAGTTGGGAAACTATTTCCAAGCACAACCCTCGTGGAGTCTTTATGCATGTCATTGGGCATGATGTAGTGGTCTTGATGATGACATCCACTTCTCTCTTGCATACCACATATCTTTTTTGAAATTTTTGCTATTCATGACTCACATGCTCGTTCCATTGCATATTTTCTAGAGAATGTCATATGGAAAAACGATTTGAACATTTCTTCTAAATAATTCGATTGTCGTAAACCACTCCCATGACAGGTGTTTTTAAAGTAAACACCTCTAGCCTTATAATGTGATTTCTCCATTCCTTGTGTACTAAAAATCTCCATATTTGTTCATAAAATCCTCTCAATATGCGAAAAGAATATGATATGGTCTGGTCAATAAGATAAACACATGGTATTAAAAAATGTAAACAAAACTTACTCTGTAATGTTGCTTTCTCCTCATGATAAGATGAATGACTATGTAAACTCCTTCAAAGTCACTTGGAATAATTCTCTTTGTGAAGCATTATTGGAAACCAAACCCACGAAATGTAACAATTGATCTAAGGATGACCAAACCTTCTTTTGCTTATTAAGGAGATCAACCTAATTAATTGTCTATTGTAATCGAACATAGGTCTTTCCAAAGCTCCCATTTTCCATCATCTTAACTATTCACTTTTAAAGAAATGTCTTTCCTTCTTCCCAATCATTGAAACTTGTTGTAATCTTCTCACCATACTTCTTAACAACTAAAGATACATGGCCACCATGACAACCAATAGAATTCAAAATATCTTCTTTTTTTGGATTGATATTGTAAACCTTTCTAGTAGTTTCATTGCAAATGCATATTCAACATGGAGCTTCAAAAGCCTATCAAAGATCCTCATGAATGCATGGAAAGTACAAATGTGGACATTGACCAATGGAAACGGAATAATGGGGTTCCAATCATTGGTTGTTTTTTCATGACTCGGTTCTTCTAACATTGGACACCTCAAAAGAGATGTCTCCCATTCCCTACTATTTCATGAGTCTATGTCATCAATATCTTGAGAATCATCAACTCTCATCAATGCCCTTACAGTTTTAGATTTTCTCTTAGATCCTTTGTAACCTTGTGTACAATATGGGAAAGGATAGAGAGAAGATGCTCCTTGTTTACAAGCTAACATGCATTTTATACTCTTAAGTTCTCCAACCAAATGCCATTGTACCTCAAAATCACCTATACCATCTACAAAAACCTTTTTCCCATGTATTTAAGAAAAAATTAGTTTTTTAATCCATGGATTCCTACTAAAAATCCACGAAATAACATTGTTTGTTTCTTTGGGAACTTCTATAGCACCTAACCACCAAATATCTCTTAGTGATTGGACAGTGTAAGTAAAATGGGAAGTGGATCCTAAAGTTTTATCACCCATTGCATGGTCCATAACTATATTCATTCGTGTCACACTCAAACCTTTCCAATCGCCGACCCTTTGTAATTTGGCACTCATCAAGATTTAGTATGAACTTTAATTTAACATTACAATCTACATAAAAGAGGAAAAGTTACCTTAATTTAACACTTGAATGTAATAACACTTCAACACCATATAAAATTTAGTAGGGGTACCTTTGATTGTTGAACTATAAAATTGAACCATTGTTTGTCAAAGCTTTTGAAGATCCACAAATATATTGTTCAATTTAGTGTAACTAAATCCTTGTGTAGATAGGATCTTTAATTGCTTCTTGGGAATATTTGCATGATAAACAAAGGTAGGCATAGTGTCTTCTATGAATAAATATTGTTCAATAGTATGAGCCACATCCTCATTAGAAGTTTTTCTCTTGATAGACACTTTATATGGGCATGGAAATATACTTTGAGAAATACCTTGTTCTTGTAAAAGGTTGTACATTGAAGTATACCAATTTCTACTAATGCCCACTTCATCACATATTGTCTGTACATCTTGCACTTTGATAAGTTTTTTTAGCTTCTCTAAGAACTCAACTTGAACAGCAACTCTAATGCACTTTCATATGGGTCTGTCTATAGCAGAAGTGATTTCTTTGTTGTTTATACAACTATTCATCAACTTGAACTAGTCTTGTGTTATTAATGAAGCACTTATGTCTTGAATAAATGACCTACACAATGAAATATTCAATTTCAAACCTTCATTAAAACATATAAACGTAAAACAAACACTCACCTTTTTGCATAAATTCATGATTTTTGTGCTCCATTACCTACTGAAAGAGCTTCAATACTGCTCTTTTCTATATCTCATACCAAGTGGAGTCTCTTTCAGCTATTGGAGATTGGCATTTAACTTTGCAATTGTGTTTTCCTTTGCTTCCATATCCTATAAAAACTCTACAAGTT
>CM035412.1:193290142-193324068 GCA_020310875.1 Ceratopteris richardii
TTTCACACACTTGAGCTTGACAAATGTCTAACATTCCCCTTCAAGCTCAAGTGCCAATCTCTATTGAGGTTGATCTTGAATTTCTCCAACTTGCTTGCATCCATTACTTTTCTCATAATATCTTCTAGTTGATCCTTTGTGGTGATGTACTTGATGCCCACTTCTTTTGCTAGTACTTGATGTGCACTTCTTTTTCTCTCTAATGAAGTGATAATGGATTTCTATGTGCTTGCTTCTTGCATGGAACATAAGGCTTGTTTTTATACTCTTTGATCTCCACATCCAAGTCTTTGAAGAGATTCTTGAGCCACATGATCTCACATGTAGCAAATTACAAAGCCCTATACTCAGCCTCAATAGATGATAATGCAAATATATTGGACATCCATGAGATGACTCTCAGTCCTAGCATGAAGACATAGTTAGATGGGCTCCTTTTTGTAGGAGATGTATAGGTAGTTTTTAGAGATGAGCTAGTGTTGCACAAAAACCTACTCTACACCTGTCAAGTTAAGTCCAAGAATGCTTAATAGACTCCTTCAACTTCACAATTGTTCATTTGGAAGCACTAACTAATTTGAAGCACATTCCCAAAACTTTGCATCAAAACAAATAACTTGCATGTACTAGAAATGTGAAGAAACCTTCTATTTTTGGAATAGAAGTGCTTAGTAATTTGCTTGGAGTTCACAACCTAGTATGAATTGAATAGTGAGCTTTTTCACACATCTAATCGGAGTTTGTAGCTAACTAAATCAAGTTTTTCATCAATTTAGTTACACCATACACTGAGAAATGATTCTAATAAGTCAAGGGGGTCATCCCAACATTTGAGGATCTAGAAGGTGTGTAGACATTGTCACCTTCTATGATTCATATCTGAAGTTCCTTTTAACCAAATGTGATAAAAATTGATATGCAAGTAGTAGCCATGTTATTCTAACTAGCTAAGTTAAAGTATAGCAAATGATAGAGTACAAATGGAGAAACCGATTCCCCAAAATCATTAACGCGATGAAGATGCTGCAGAGAACAGTAGATAGAGATGTACTTCACGAAATGTATCAGAATGTATATGCTAATGAACATATGATATAGGGGAATTGTAGTGGACTACTCATACATGAGATGAGCTCAATGTATGCTCACTGAACTAGTTCAATGCCTCTTAGAATGGCTCTCCTATCTCATGACTAGAAATATGTGTATTTATACACATGTTCTCATTTTGAATTTGAATTTTCCCTCACCTAAAAGTGTTCCTACGCTTTAGCAATGATTTGAATTGATTCTTCCTACCACATGAGTCATGGGTTAGCTCCCTATCTTCATGAGATTCCTTATTCTCCTTGCTTTTACATTTATCCAAAGTAACTATGCCTAAAATGACTAGCATATGTTCACATGATGTTTTTTCTTGTGAAGAAATAAAATTATGCATAGTCTTGAATGATTAGCCAAGCACTTAGGCTTGCTAATTGCACCAACAGCTCCCCCTCAAGCCTAAAATGCTTGAGTCTTCAGTTTTTCATGATTTCCTATAGTCGAATCATTGATGGTAATGAACTTCTATATGTTTGATCCTAGCATGATAGATAGGGTTAGCAGCAAGATGTAATGAACTAATGTTGTCTCCAAATGTGTGTGGAGTATAAGTGTTCAACCCTAAATGTGAATATAGGGTCCTAATCTACATAGCTTCTTGAGTAGCATTTTCAAGCCCTCTGTATTCAGCTTCTATTGATGAAAGAACAACTATAGGTTGCTTCTTTGAAGATCATGAGATTGATTTGCTACTTGCAAAATTAAGATAGTGTGAGGTGCTTCTCCTTTCATCTTTTGAACTTGCCCAATCTACATCAAAGAAGACCTTGACATCTATATCACATATATATGGATAGTACAACCCTTCATTGATTCTACCCTTCAAATATTTCAAAATTCTCTTGGCTCCTTCCATGTAAGTCTCCCTTGAGGTGTGCATGAATTGACTTAGCACACTAACTCCATAGCAAATATCTACTCTAGTTAGAGTAGCATAATTCAAGCTTCCAACTAGGCTTTGATAGCTAGTAACATCTTCAATTAACTCATCTTCATGAGCCCTTAGTTTCGATTCACCTCCATGTGTGTACCTGCAAACTTTGTATTTTCCATCTTGAATTTGGTAAGCATATCCCCAATGTGCTTTCTCTGAGTTAGGAACATACCTTTCTATGTATATACCACTTCTAAATCTAGGAAGTATGTGAGAAGGCCAAGATCACTGACCTTGAACTCTTCTTTCATCTCACCTTTGATCCTTTTGATTCCATCTGCATCATTACCTATAATGATTTTGTCATCCATATATACACAAATGTATATGACCTCTGAATGGTTCCTCTTAATGAAGAGGGAAGGATCTGCCTTACTTACCACAAACCCTTTCTCCTGCAAGTAGGTGACAAGTCTATGATTCCAAGCTCTAGGAGCTTGCTTCAAGTCATACAAGGCTTTCCTTAACCTACATACATATTTTGGATATGATTGATCTTCAAAGCCAAGAGGTTGAGCCATGTATACTTCTTCTAAAATCTAACTATTTAGAAAAGCATTTTTAAAATCCATTTGATACATCTTCCACTTTTTGGAAGATGCAACACTCATGAGTACTCTAATTGTGGGAATTTTTGCCACAGGAGAGAATGTCCCTTCATAATTAATACCTTGGTTTTGAGAAAATTACTTAGCTATAGGCCTTGCTTTGTACTTTTTAATTGAGCCATCATAATTCTTCTTTACCTTCTAGATCCATCTTGAACCAATGACTTTCATTTTCTTGGGAACCAATCCCCAAGTCTAATTTCCTTGAAGAGCTTCTACTCTTCTTCCATGGCATCTCTCCATTGTGGCTTCTTCTTGGATTCTTTATATGTAAATGGTTCTTGTAAGTTTGTATCTTATGCTATATAAATTGAATGCTTAGTGACTAAAGAATTATCATAACCATACCTTTCTGGCTTCATCTTTTCTCTAGTAGACCTCCTTATAGTTTGTTGAGATAATTCTGCCACATCTCTCATCTCCTACACTTTGGCTTTGCCTTTGGAGTTCCAAGATTTCATTACCCTTCTTGGAGTCTTCTAGTCTTCTTCACAGTCACTTGATTCTTCATGTGTATGTTCATTTCTCTTTGACAATGTTGGAAAGTCTTCCTCTAGGTCATAAGGAAGTTTGATTTCCCTGCAATCATCCTCAAACCGAGATTTGTTTTTCATTAAAAAAAACATCTCTACTAACAATAAAACCTTTATTGCTTGGATTGTATAACATATAACCTTTCTCGTTCAGGTCATAGCCAATAAAGATGCATTTCTCTACCTTTGAATCTAATTTTCGTCTGATTTGTGAAGGTATGTGTGCATATGCTATGCAACCAAAGATCCTACAGTGATCAAGTCTAGGTCTTCTTCCATTCCATGCTTCATAAGGTGTCATCCCATCCAATGATTTTGATGGGATTCTACTGATCAGATAGGTGTTTGTGGATAATAGCCTCTACCCATAGGTGATTGGGCAACTTCTTCTTATTTAGCATTGACCTTGCAGCCTCCACTATGGTTCTATTTCTTCTCTCCGCCACTCCATTTTGCTCTGGGGTATATCTTTTTGTAATCTTTCTTTTGATTCCTCTCTCTTGGAGGTAAGAATCAAAGTTATGGGAGAAATATTCTCCCGCTCTATGTGACCTTAGCCTCTTCAAGGTCTTAGCTATTTGATTTTCTACAAGTGCTAGATATTTCTTGAAACAAGAGAACACTTCATCTTTATTATTCATAAGATATAGTATTGTCCTCTACTACAATCATCAATGAATGACACATAGTACTTGGATCCAAAGATTGAAGGCTCCTTGCTTGGTCCCCATACATCTGTGTGGACTAGCTCCAATAGATGTCCATGAATGTATCCCTTATTTGGTAGAACAAGCACACTTTGATCCCTATTGATTTGCTTCAGATTCCTTTCACCTATGTGAGCTAACCTCTTGTGCCGAATTTCTAATTTTGACAAGGTTTCTAACATAATTGAACAATGCAATGTTCCTAGTATCTTCTAGCTCAAATGTAAATAGTCTACCTTACTTTTCACATCTTTCTATCCTCTTGAGTCCCTGATGTAGGTCCTCTACAAAATGCTTTATTTTTTGTGAATCTGACCTACAATCCTTTCTCAATCTAACCTACACGTATGAGATTTTTGGTGATAGTTGACACATACAATACCTTGTTCAATAGGTTCATGTTACCATCTAAAGTCTTCACATTTCCTATCTTCTCCACTAGATGCCTTGTGTCATCTCCTATTTTGACTTCGTGTCTATTCCTTGGATCCTCCAAGTCTAAGAGCAGAGCTACATTTCGTGCCACATGATTTTAACAACATGAGTCTATTTAGAATACATGTTCATCTGCTTTACCTTGCTTCATGGCCATGTTCATCAGAAGTAATGAATCCTTGATCATCTGCATAATTGTTGTAGTATATCCTTCCCTCTCTATCCTCCTTGATAATTATTTTTGTTCTATGATCTATTGTTGTAATCATTGTTGTTGTTGTTGAATCTACCTCTTGAGCTTCCAAAGCCTCCTCTAATGTAACCTCTTCCTCTTTGGTTTCTAGGATTCTTGAAACAATTCTCAATAATGTGATTAGTTAACCCACATATGGCACATGGAGAGGAGCTTTGAGTTCTCCCCTACCTTGTCTTCCTCCTCTGCCTCTTCCTCTTGAGCCTCTTCCTCTTCTTGCAAAGTTTTCTTGAGAGGTACTACCTTCATCATTTGGTTGTTGTGGTCTATAGTATGGTTGTGGTTGGTACTGGTTTTGGTATCTACCTAGTTACTAGTAAGGCTCGTGATAGTTTTTCCTAACTTCCTATTTGTTGTAGGGACAATCATGCGTAGTGTGGTTTATGTATTTTCTCTCAATGGTATAGTATTGAGCATTTAAGTCTCCTAAATTTTGAGCTAGCAAGGGGCAAAAATTTGCTATGTGGTCTCCTCCACAAGTGTAACAATGCTTCGATGAGAGCACTCTAGGGGCTTGTCTATTGGGCATTCCTAACTTTCAAGCCACTTGTTCTGTTAATTCTTTATTGAGGTTGAGGGCTTCAATGTGAAGCTAGTGGAACAATCTAAATCCATATAGATTTGAAAAATTTCTAACTGATCACCCAAATTATTCTTAATGGCAATGCACATTCTTATGCATTTCTATGGTTTGGGGGTCCTTAAGATAGATATATAATCATAGTTTTGCACTTAATAGGCCATCTAGGAATAGGGAAACTTGCTTATCCTAAGTAGTTAGCTCTGGGATAAGAAGACTTCCAATGTAGGATCAAGATCTACATCCTTCTATTCTAACAATTTCTTGTGGAGTTTGCCTAAAGCTATGGATCAATTAGGATGTTTCTAAAGCTATGGATCAATTTCTTGTGGACTTTGCCTAAAGCTATGGATGAATGCTTCTAACAACTATTTAGTATCCTTGAATTGACCTTAATGCAAGGGTAGAAAGCATGTTAATTCTATATTCTTTAAGGTTAGTCCAAAATCATTGTATTGAGTGAACAAATCCTCGACTTGTTTAGCTCTTAGAACTTACTTGAATTCAACTACATGATCATATGGATCTCTTATACTATCAAAGTAATTCTTCATCAAATTTACTACTTAAGTGGGTCTCAAAATTCTAGGGTGCTCCTGAGGTAGAGGGAACTTATCCATGCCGCTTTGGTGATTATGTCCATTAGTTCTTTCTTATTCATCTCTATTAGTTTCTAGTTCTAATCTTTCTCTTCCTAAAGGGTTTGCAAAACTTACCTTTGCTCGCTCTCTAGATGTCTCCTTTTGACTTCCTAGGACATGAGAGGATCCAACCCCATGCTAAGTATGGGGATCAGAAGACTTGTGTAGAGGGAAAATTAGTTCACCCTTCCATGTGTAGGCATGCTTTCTTTGTTCTGTGACCAGAAATGTCCTTTCAAAAGTGTTATCCAAGTAGATAGCCTTTATTGGAACTTTGGGATCTTTGAATTCATACATGATCATTCTATCTACTTTACTAGGCTTGTCTAGCTTGAATATCCAAAATGCTTCATCTATCTCTCTATTCAAGAATATTTCTATGCTTTTAATATCTTTCGGGAATGCAATCTAGAGTTATGATTCTAGACAAGATGATTTGCCTCTAGGCATTCTAGGATCTCTTCCTAGGTTTTCTTGATCCAATTCTCCTATTTTTGACTCAAGGATGATCATTCCAAACTCATATGTCCTATCTATTAAGTTGGTTATCATATACATGGTTCCTTGCTTGTCGATATATTATCCCTCTTCGAACTTGACCATGGGGTGCTCAATTCTTAAGGGTAGATCTGGATCTCTATGTTCATCTCTAGGTCACAGAGTTACAAATCTAGAGGATGAAATTCATGAAGCTAAAAAAGCATACGTCCTTGGGTATCAATATAGTAGACATTGAAGAATCAGTAAGACTAGTTCACCAACACTTCTGCTTTCCTAATATGCACCGATATATAGCACCACAAAAGATCATGGTTCAGTTACTCTCCCATGTGGTGAAGCAAGTCTGTAATGTGATAAACTTAACTCCATATATGCAAGAGCGGTTTTGGTGGAATAAAATGTTTTTTGAAGAACTGCCAGAGGCCAAAATGTTGGAATTGGACGCCAAGGATCCCAAGTGCTAGAATTAGGTGCCAAGGAGCCCAAGTGTTGAAATTGGGCACCAAGGAGCCCAAGTGTTGGAATTTGGCACCAAGGAGCCTAAGTGTTGGAACTGGGCACCAAGAAGCCCAATTGCTAGAATTGGGTGCCAAGAAGTCCAAGTGATGGAATTGGGCACCAAGGGGCCAAGTGCTGGAATTGAATGCCAGGGAGCACAGTCGTTGGGAAAGATGCCAAGATGCCCCAATTCATGAAGGGACAAGTGGGCCAAGCCTTGACAATGTGAGGATGGAAGCAGAGCTGACAAGGCGGCCAATGGACCCAGAACACTCAACACTACAATACAAAGTCTCATACTGTGGTGCTAACAATTAAAACCATCCACTACATTAATTGCCCATTACACTTATGTAATAGACTACTCTCCTTGTAACCTGTCCTTGGTCTACAAAAGGAAGGTTCTTCAAAAGAAATCATGGATGATATGTGATAGCTGTTCCAAAAGTAGAGATATCCTGAGTTAGTCACAAGCCCAGAGCTAGTCTTAATCTCTGAGATATTTATCTTGCTCATCAGCACACCTCCCTCCTACTAGTTGGTGCTAGTGTGAGGATACTGGGTGGTTGAGAAGATAGGGTTGTATTGGGATGTTCTAGCTCTTCTTGTTATATGAACAGTTCACGGATCATATTGCATTATTGACTCTCTTATTTTGCATTATTGACTCTCTTATTTTAGCTGCTTGTTTCCATGACTTCCTTTTGAGTGTCCTTTTCTCTCTTTTCAATTTCAATAGCATGAAGTGGTGAAGTTGTATGCAGTAGTATGCATTATATAAGATAACATTGTGTTTCGAATCTTCTCAAAAAGTAATGCATTTTGCATTCCCTATACCTGCATATACTACTTCACATTGGCAGATCAAAGCAAGGTAAGTCCATGTGTAGGCATGCTTTCTTTGTTCTATGACCAGAAACGTCCTTTCAGAAGTGTTATCCAAGTACATAGCCTTTATTTGAACTTTGGGATCTTTGAAGTCATACATGATCATTCTGTCTACTTTACTAGGCTTGTCTAGCTTGAATATCGAAAATGCTTCATCTATCTCTCTATTGACGAATATTTGTATGCTTTTAATATCTTGGGAAATGCAATCTAGAGTTATGATTCTAGAAAAGATTGACTTGCCTCTAGGCATTCTAGGCTCTCTTCCTCGGTTTTCATGTTCCAAGTCTCCTCCTATCAGTTAAGTTGGTTATCATATACATGGTTCCTTGCTTGTCGATATATTATCCCTCTTCAAACTTGACCGCAGGGTGCTCAATTCTTAAGGGTAGGTCTGGATCTCTAGGTTGGACAACTGATCATCTCAAACCATCCTTGTGGATGCAAGCGCCTGAATGATTCATTCTGATATATTCTAATTGATTTTTGTAGGCAGCTTCTCGGGTTTATACGTATGCTAGCCCTAAACTTCATGTAGGTCTCTCCATGCTAAAAGAAATTTTTGAATCACTTGTCTTTGAGTTCAACACATAAGGATAGTCACTCAACTAGTACATATCACAATGCAATGTTTCACGACAAGTGGAGGTCATGTTTACTCTCCTACCCTTGGGTATTTTAGGATGAGTGGAGCTCATATTCACTCTCCCTACCTTGGATATTTTGGGATGGTCTCCACATATATTTTAAAAAATGAAGTCAAGTTACTAGTGTGGAGCAACTTTCTATGCCTTAAATAATTTTCTTCAATGTGGTTAGTACTAAAAAAAAAGGAAAAAATAGTGGAATGACTCTTGCCAACATAGTTACTGTCTTGGAATTCTTAGATTCTCTTCTCCTCTCTGTTGATATATTTAGGTAGTGATGTGTGTGAACACACTAGGACCGCCGGGGCACTTTTTTCCCTCTTTAGGAGGTTTTTTTCCCCCGGCTTGTATATACGCCTATTGCCCTAATGGGCTAGTTATCTTTGTACATTCTCTAGTAATACTCTCACTATTGTGTGTTTGTGCTCCAAGCCTCTTCTTCTTCCTTGTGCTATTCGCGTGCTTCTGCAGACATCTATCTCCAACAATTGGTATCAGAGCAGGTCATCGCTTCATCTAGGGTGCCGTTGACACTCCTCCGTTTGCAGTCTCAGAATCGCACGAATTTTGGTGAGCATACTCAGCATGTTTTCGAGATCAAAACACCTTTGCTCTGTGGTGCCGAAATCGCGATCTGAGCTTGTTTCGACCTCCAAACGCACTATCGTAGCGCTTGTGTAGGCTATTTCATCTTTATGTGCCAAAGGTATATACCAGTTTCTGTTCGCCAGTTTAAGCCTCTGGAAGTCTGCTACAGGTCTAGCAGAACTCGTCTGGGCAGTTCTGCTCAACTTTTTGAGACACAATCAATTTTCTGCATCAAGGTATTTTAGTCACCGGCCATGGCTGAAAGCAGTGATGTATTTCGTATGTTGGTTGTTGAGGATAAGTTGGATGGTACCAACTACCCATTATGGGCTTATATGATGCGACATGTATTGGTTGCAAAAGGACTCTAGAACATTGTGCTGGGTGTTGAAAGACATCCTGTTACACCTGCAACTACAGGTACTGCAAATACAGGTGCTGGAGCTGACGAAGATGGTGTCGAAGATGATATTCCGCAGATTCCTGTTCGTGCTGCTGTTTCTGTTGCACCTACTATAGAGCAAATTCGTTGGGATGGCAGAGATGCCCAGGCACATGCATTGATAGCTTTGTCTATCAAACGTGCCATTATTCCTCATATTCGCTCTTGCAGAACAGCTAGGGATGCTTGGGATACACTAACCACATTGTAACAAGCTAGGAATGAGGCTCGTGTTGCTTACCTTCGAAAACAGTTGGAGAGTGAGCACATGAATGAAGGTGATTCTATGGACAGTTTCCTAACAAAGATCAAATATTTGAAGGAACAATTGATTTCTGTTGATGAGGTTATACCAGATAGCTCACTTGTGCAGACCGTTCTGAATGGTCTTCCTGATTCATATCAGAGTTTTGCTTCTACTCTTTGGTTGATGATGAAAGGCAATCCGAATGCCTTATCATTTGAGGAGTTAGTCTCTGTTCTGTTGCAGGAAGATCAGTCCAGGCAGAACAGGTCCATTATGCGTGTTGCAGATCAAGCTTTCCTGGCTAGTCAGAAGGGCAAGGGAAATGGAGCTCTTCTACTAGTAAGCAGAAATCTGCAAATGCTGCACATTCGAAGAACTAGGATAAAGATGAGAAGAAATCAGAAAAGCAGAAATTGTTTTGCAAGTACTGTAAAGGGAATGATCATATCATAAAGAACTGTCCAAAACTGGCTGCAAAAGAGGCAAAGAAGAAAGAGGCTGGAATGGTTGTTGCAGAGGCCTCTACACCAAAAATAGAGTCTGCAAATCTTGTGCAGGAAGAAGAATGGGCGTTTACTACTGTTTGCAGTTTTGACCCATCTTCTCATGAGCAATGCATGTCTGCAGTGGACTCAGATGTTTGGTACTTTGACAGTGGGGCGACCAAACACATTACCTCGCAGCGCAATTTCTTCTCTTCACTGGAGCCTGCCCCTATAGGGAATACTGTCACATGCGCCAACAACTCCTCTTATCCTGTTATGGGAGTTGGTAAGATCATTCTGACTACTGCTGATGGTAGTTCTTTCACTTTGTCAGATGCTTTATTTGTGACAGGGATCAAGAAGAATCTGTTATCAGTTTTTGCATTAGCCAAGATTGGCTTGGTCGTGAAATTTGTTGATGATAGATGTATAGTTCATGATCTGTCAAATGGTGATGTTATTATTGCTTCTGGCATTTTATGTCGTGGGCTGTATAAGCTCATAGACTATGAAAGATATATGAATGATTTGGCATGTGCAGTTCATGATTCTCAGGCTATGTCAGATGCAAAGCTTTGGCATGCACGCTTTGGTCATCTGAATTTTGCTAGTTTGCTACGCTTGCAGAAATCTGAAATGGTCTCCTCTTTGCCCAAGCCTGAGGCACCTGGAAAACATGTTTGTGAAGGCTGTATTTTGGGCAAAATGTAGCGTTCATCCTTTCCAAAAGATGGTTCAGTTTGGGCTACGCAGAAATTGCAGCTTGTACACAGTGATGTCTGTGGTCCTATGCAGACACCCTCTTTTGGAAATTACCTTTACTTCATGACTTTCATTGACGATTTTTCCAGGCATGCATGGGTGTATCCATTGAAGGCAAAGTCCGAAGTGTTTTTGTGCTTCAAACAGTTTTTGGTTTTGGCTGAAAATCTGTCAGCATGTAAAATGGGCACCCTCCGTTCTGATCGAGGGGGGGAATATATGTCTTCTGATTTTAATGCATTTCTGGCTGAACGTGGGATAAAACACTAGTGTACAGTGCCGTATACACCTCAATAGAATGGATTTGCTGAACGGAAGAACAGGTCACTCATGGAGATGGTGAGGTGTATGGTCAAGAGTCAGGCTTTACCACATAGTTTCTCGCTTGAGGTTGTCATGTGTGCAGCATATGTACTTAACAGGTGTCCCACTAAAGCGCTACAGTCTATCACTCCATATGAGGCTTGCCATGATCGCAAGCCATCTGTTGCTCATCTGCGGGTTATTGGTTGTTTGGCATATGCACTAGTGCCTGAACAACATCGCAGAAAATTGGATGATAAGGCCGTAAAATGTATTTTTGTTGGGTACAGTTCTGAAAGTAAAGGCTATCGTCTGTATCATCCACAGACTAAACGCATTCTGGTTAGCCGTGATGTTGTCTTTGTGGAAGATGCTATTCAGCCATTGCTTTCATGTACTAAGGAGACATCTGTTAGCTCTAAAGACATGTATGATAGTTTGATACCTCTTTTTACAGGTGGACAGTCTAGTGTTGGTCCTAATGAGGCAACTTCTCAGCCTTTGCAGGCTTCATATGATGATGCAGATCATTCCATTTCTGATGCAGATTTACATGATGCACTTGTTGATGAGAGAGCTGATATTGATCAGGCAAAAACTATGCCAAAATGGCTAGTGTAGACTTTGCGTGACAGCAAATTAGATGCACCTTTGTCATATGGAACTCGTTCAGGCTCTCATAGTGCCTCCTTTACATCAGATTGCTATGCTATGGCTATGTCTAGCCTCTGTGATGAGAATGAGCCTGTTTCTTTTGATGAAGCACAGAATTCAGAAAATTGGATGGCTGCTATGCAATCTGAATATGATGCTATAATGAAGAATGGTACATGGTCTTTATGTGACTTGCCTCCTGGCAAGAAGGCCATTGGCACTAAGTAGGTATACAAGCTGAAGCGTAAACCTGATGGTACAGTTGACAGGTATAAGGCTAGGCTTGTTGCAAAGGGTTATGCGCAGGAAAGAGGTATCGATTTTGATGAGACCTTGCACCTACATGCCGTATGACTACTGTTCCGAGCATTTGTGCACTTGCAGCCCATCATGGTTGGAATGTACATCAGTTGGACATTAAAACAGCATTTCTGAATGGTGACTTGCATGAAGAAGTGTATGTTTTTCAGCCCCGTGGCTTTGTGCAGAAAGGGCATGAAAACCAAGTGTGCAGGTTAAAGAAGGCGTTATATGGTTTAAAGCAAGCACCACGTGCTTGGTATGAGAAGATACATGCCTATCTGATTGCACATGGTTTTGAGAACAGTCCAATTGAAAGCACCTTATATGTTAAGCGTGCTAATGATGTGCTTCTGATCATTGTTGTCTATGTTGATGACATGTTGCTCACTGGTCCTATTGAGACGCATATTGTTGATTTTAAGGCTGATTTGCATGCCTCATTTGAGATGTCTGATTTGGGGCATTTGCATCACTATTTGGGCATTCAGTTTATGCAAGTTGATGGTGGAATGGCTTTGTGTCAAACGAAATATATTGACACATTATTGCAGCGTTTTGGCCTTGAAGACTGTAAGCCTATTGCCACTCCTATGGAGACAAGTTTACGATTGAGTCTTCATGATGCTGGAGATGCATTTGATGTTGTTCTCTATCAGCAAGCTGTTGGATGCTTGATTTACTTATGCATTACTCGGCCAGATATTCAGTTTGCTATCTCACAGATGAGCAGGTTTATGCATTGCCCAGGAGTCACGCATCGGAAGGCGGTTAAGCGCATCTTTCGCTACTTGAGTGGTACTCGGCTACTTGGGTTGTTTTATCCCAAGGGGGGATCACTACCGCCAGATTTGCATGCTTTTTTTGACTCAGATTGGGTTGGTTGCTATGACACTCGTGTGTCCACCAGTGGTTTTTGCTTCATGCTTGGTAGCTCATGTATATCTTGGTTGAGCAAGAAGCAGCCTATTGTGGCCACTTCCAGTTGTGAGGCTGAGTATAGGGCAGCTTTCACAGCGACTGTTGAGTGTGTGTGGCTCAGACGCCTTATGGCTGATTTGGGTGTTGGCCAGTCTTCTGCCACCACCATCTTCACTGATAGTCAGAGCGCATTGGCAGTTGCGAGGAACCCTGTGTTCCATCCTCGCACTAAGCACATTGAGGTGCATTATCACTATGTCAGGAAGAGGTTCTCTGCTGGGGAGATCAGCTTGGCATATGTGCCCACGCAGGAGAACATTGCAGACCTTTTCACGAAGGCTCTGCCTAGGGAGAATTTTGAAGCTTTCCGCAAAGCTTTGGGCTTACTTCCTTTTGTGGAGTGATTTCCACATAGCTTGGCACTTCCTTATACATGAGTGCCAGCTCCTTGTTCACCGCATCACTCCCAAGGGGGATTTGTTGATATATTTAGGTAGTGATGTGTGTGAACACACTAGGACCGTCGGGGCACTTTTTTCCCTCTTTAGGAGGTTTTTTTCCCCCGGCTTGTATATACGCCTATTGCCCTAATGGGCTACTTATCTTTGTACATTCTCTAGTAATACTCTCACTATTGTGTGTTTGTGCTCCAATCCTCTTCTTCTTCCTTGTGATGTTCACGTGCTTCCGCAGACATCTATCTCCAACACTCTCTAAATTTTTCTTAGCTTCTTTGTCTCTTTCCCTTGCATTAAATTTTGCCTATTATAAATAAACTCAAGGGTAGAGTTACTTATATGCTAAACGGTTCTTCTTATTTGATTCAAGACCTTTGTATACCTCTCAAAATCTTAAAAAAGTTTTTTCTTTCTTCTACATGGTTTTCCCCACGTGATTTTTCTCCCTCGTGACTTTATTATTTATATAATCTATTTGTATGTAGATCTTGTCAAATATCTCCATGTCTAAGACTCCAGGGTAAAATATCCCCATGCAATTTACACTTAATTCCTTTTTATGAGTTTTTTTGTTGAGCCCATAAAAGTCATATTGGTCAAAGTCAACTATAGTCAAAGTCAATTGCAGTCAAAGTCAACAAGGTCAAGGTAAGAAGGGTAAATTGGAGAAAGTGGGTTGCAGGTTGCAGAGGTATTTCTCTAATTTCCCTAAGGTTCAAAGTGTTTTTAAAGTGTTTTGAAAGGTTCAGGTGAACCCTATCTTATGTGCAAAAGTGAAGACTTAAAAGGAAAATGGGAAGGTATGTGAAGCGGCAGCGTACGCAGAAGTGAAAGTATGGCCCCCCAATTAAAATTTTTGTTTTAGACTATAGTCACTACAGAACAAAATAGGGAGTCGTTGGCTACCCACTTGTAAAGATAATCTTGGGACATCAAAGTGAGCACCAAGATACTCTTGCAGTTAGGAGCGTACGTGAATCGACACTCAAATCAAGGGAAGTACTATTCTTGGACTATTCTGAGGCTAAGCAAGAGGAGAATAGTCTAAGCAAGGCAAGAGAGAGAAGTGCAAGAGACACACAGTGTGCGACGCAGACAAGTGAAGTGCAAGGTGTGCATGAAGAGTGACCAAGGAAGTGTGCAGAGGAGTGCTAAGCTAGTCCCCCAAGGATCCCAAGGTCTCATTGAAGTGTGTGTGTGCCGACAGAAGGTATCCATCCATCCCCCTTAGTGGAAGCTTGGTGCAAGGTGTGCACAAGTGTAGGCTTGGAGAAGGTGGAGGTTTGGTGCAGAGGAGGCCGGCAGCAACAAGTCCCTTGGGTATTTGGTATTTTGTAATTGAGCACTCTGTGGGATTTTGCACAGAAGCATTGGATTGTATTGTGCTTCACATTGTATTTGCCTTATTATAATCAATCGGCAGAGGCTTCCAGTGTGTATCTTTCTTCTTTTCTTTCCCTTTTCTCCTACAAACGCTCAAATCCCTTCTTGTCCAAGAATCCTCGAACAAAATTTGGCACACCCGGTGGGACTTCCAAGGAGATTTGAGCATAGGAGAAGACATATTGCAGTTGGAGAAGCACTATTCAAGTGTCGACAATACTACTTCAGTGGACTAAGAGGTACATATTCTTATCAATTATCTAATACTAAGAGGACTATGAACAGTCCATGACCGCAACCCGGTCCCAAACATTGAGGGTCACTTGCAAGCAAACAAGAAGGAAGGCTGTTAGAAGATCCTCGAGTCTACTTTCATCAACTTCATCAGTAAGGAGCATGGCTGGTCAGGTAGACTTGGAAACCCTACTATCAAGATTAAATATAAAATTTCCTTCTTTCAAAGGCCTAGCTCAGGAAGATCTGGACGAGCATATTAGAAGGTTTTTAGCACTATGCAAAACTAGAGGCTTAATGGGAAGAGAGGATACCTTTTTGATACTCTTCCTTGCTACATTAGAAGGATTAGCAGATAAATGGTTCAAACAGTTTGCTGAGAACCTTTTTACAACTTGGGACTCAATGAAAGATGCATTCAAAAATCAATTCCAGCATGGACATATTGCAGAGATCATCATAGAGGAACTAGAAACTTTGAGATTGGGTCTTGGTGAAAAATTCCCATAGTTTGTGACTAGGGCCAAGGCACTAATGGCTAAATTGCCAGATTTACCACATGATTTTTTTGTTAAGAAATGGCTAGCTAAGCCACGTCCAGTGGCCACCCAATGTAAAATCAAGGAATTAGTGTTGCCTACAGCCTCCATAGAGGAATTCATCAACACAGCTACACGATTGGAACAGATAAGGCAACAGTATGGAGCAACTTCTCAACTACCATATTCTACAGAAATGGAGGATCAAGTAATCCAGCTAAGGAAAGAGTTGGAGGGCTTAAAAGGGAATAAGCCCCACAAAGAGGAGGAGAATGTTGTTACTCAGTTGAGGAGGGAGATTGAAGCACTAAAGCTCCAAAAGGAGGAGGAGGCCCAAGCAGAGGAATTGGCTCAGCTGCGACAGGAGTTGCAGGAACTCAAAGGGGGTGGCATCAAGAGTGGACTTTGGTGTACCATGTGCAGCAAGCAAGGTCATATAGTAAGTGAATGTCCTCTGTTAAGTGTGACTTGCCAATTATGCAGGAAAGTTGGGCATGAGGCCCAGGAATGCCAATCAAGAGGAATGCCTGCAACAACATATTGGACACAAGGAGGACCCCTACCACCAGCAAATGTGATGGCGACTTCACCCAATCAAGGTAAGAATTATGACCCTAGACAGAGGAATAACTTTGGAAATGGGCCTAGGAGGCCAATTATTTGCTTCAGATGTGGAGAATGTGGGCACTATCAAAGTAGGTGCACTCTCCCAGAAAATGCCCCTCCTTGCAGGAACTGCCCAGAGGCTAGAGAACACTATACTAATTGTTGTCGTAAGAACCAAGCATCTTCATTTGGGCCCCACATTCAAATGATTTTTGTATGCAAAGAAGAAAGGGTAGATGAAGTCAATGTGCCATCACCATCTACCAAGGTGGTGCAGTTAAAAGAAATTGAATCTTTTACAGTGCAAACAAGAAGCAAGGGGAAGGCTCAAGTGGAAATAGGTCAAGAATCAATGATTAATGGATTGAACAAAGATAAAGTTGCGTCTGAAGACAAAGCCAACACATGTGCAGATACAAGGCAAAAAGAAAATCTCATAGGTACCAGTGATGCCATTGGACATGCATTCAACAGGGCTCATGAGGAGTTTGATAAGTCAAATGGAGCCCATGCTCTTAAGGAATCAGAAGCCTCCAGACTACTCAAGTCCATGAAAAAGGAGGTCTGTATTTTTTATTTAATAAATATGGATGGGAAGTTTAGGTCAGAACTCTTGCAGATAATTGATGAAATGTCCACAACAAGTCTAGTGGCAAAGGTTTTTGTTATGCATAAAGATAAAAGTGTAGGGGAAGCACCCCTCATAGATTACAAGAGCCCTCGACTAATAGTCTCTATTAAAGGTCATGAGTTTCAAGGAGTTATTGTGGATGGTGGTTCTTGCATTAACTTGATGCCTGAATATACCATGAAAAAGATTGGACTATACCCTTCAAGACCTGCCAACTTCACTGTAACAATGGCAGACCAAAGCATAGTAAGGCCTATGGGAGTGGTCCCTGTAGTCCCAGTCAAAATACAAGGTACCATCTTTAACTTGGACTTTGTTGTTTTAAGGCTCCCAAAGGTAGAAGGAAGTTTCCCCCTGTTAATTGGGAGACCTTGGTTAAGGCATGCCAATGTGATGCATGGCTGGGGCAAGGACACAATGTGGGTAAAGCAAGAGGGAAAAGAGTTGCTGCATATAATTTTAGAAGAAGGACCAGACAATGAGAGAAATACTATCATGATGTAGACAATTGGTATTTGTATGGAAGAAGAATTGTTGGAAAACCCAGAAGCAGATCTATTTGAAGGAGCAAATTTATATGAAGATGAAAACATGTTGGCTTGGCTCCATGCAGAAGACCCATCTTCTTGCTATGGAATTTTTCCAAACTCAAGTAGAGAGGAAGCATTTGAAGAATCAGAGGATATCCTTCAGGTTACTGACTCGAGTGAGATAGTTTCAGTTAAAGGTCATAGAAGAGAGGAGAAAAGAGGAGCCCTTAAGTGCAACAGTGCTGAAGATACTTCAAATCATATATCAATGGCCATTTTTTAATGGATATTGGTATGGATATCATCTATTGTGTCAATTTTTATGATAGTGAGTGCAGGGCTTTACAGGAATATGGAAGCAGTACCTTTAAGTCTTTGGAAACATAGGGTTCCATTTGATGAAGAAGCTGAATAGTGAAAATGAAATTTTGCAGGTTAAGCTATAAAGTTGCTGACACAAAGATACAAAAATTGCAATATAGAGGAGATAATATTTTACTGAAGGATTTAGGGTACCCCTATCAGATGACCAGCGTGCCCAACAAGAAGACAACACCAATGAAATGCAGTACAATTGGAATTTATGGAGGAGTTTCTCTGAGTCAACATAACAAGGCTCAACGTATCATCAACAAAAGTGAAGATTTTTGGATCATCGGGAACCTGCAAAATTTGTCCAAGTTGTACATAGTCTTTTCCCGTCATTTTTGCTTAAGTTTTAGTAGATTTCATCAATTTTCACACTTGTTCTTTGCGTTTTTAGCAGATTTAGAAACTCTTTCTTAGGCCTTGGCATAAGTATAATTTTGGAATTTTTCTAGGAATTTTTCAAGCATTTTTTGAATTTTTCTTGTATTTTTCATCCCTTTTCAAGTACCATTTTCTTGCCAAATTGGAGAAATAAAGGAAGCTCTCTGTGTTTTTGAGTGAAAAAACTGGCCTAAACCTGTAGGAAATTTTTTCAGAATTTTTTGAAGATTTTTTGGTTTCTTTGCAATTTTTTTGGATTTTTTATGTATTTTTCTTCAGTTTTTTGGATAATTAAATTTAAAAAAAAAGCCCCCCTAGGCATTTTGTTTTTCCAAAAAAGAAAAAAGGAAAAAAATCTCTCTCTCTCTCTCTCTCTCTCTCTCTCTCTCTCTCTCTCTCTCTCTCTCTCTCTCTCTCTCTCTCTCTCTCTCTCTCTCTCTCTCTCTCTCTCTCTCTCTCTCTCTCCCCCCTCCCCCCCCACCCCCCCCCCCTCCCCCCCCCCCCCCCTCCCCCGTTTGTATTTTATTTTATTTTTATTTTTATTTTTTATATTTCTTTTTTATTTTTATTTTTATTTTGTTTTTAATTTTTATCTTTTATTTTTTATTTCTTTATTTTTTATTTTTTATTTTTATCTTTTCCGGCAGCGTGTTCATAAAAAAAACGAGGAGAGAAAAATTTTTATTTTATTTTTTACTTAAAATATATATAAATATATTTTTTTTTAATTTTTATGACTCAAATCTTTTGGCTCTGGATCGTACCTCGGATGGCCATTTTTTTTAAATTTGCAGTCATTTTCATGTGTTTTGACACCCCTGGATTCATTTTTTGACTTCATTTTCACAAAATACCACATTTTCTCTAACTTTTGGTCAAAACCCACATGTTTTGAGCACATATATCACATGTTTTTCTTTCAACAAATGGCCCACATTGTCTATTCTCACCTCATTTCACCATATGTTGCACATTTTCCCATATGCACCCTCTATAAATCTACTATTTGGACATTTTTACCCTCTCCACACCCCATAATCCTACTCCCTCACCCTCCCCTTACCCTTCTTCCCAGCCACATCCTTACCCCTCCCTGCCCCATCCATCTCGACCCCCTCAGCCCTCCTCTCCCCCTCCTTTCTAGCCTCACATTGCCCTCCTTTTCTTTTCCATGACAAAATCCCACCTTTGGTTCTTCTCTGGTGCTTGTTCTCTCTTGCTTTCTAGTGGATTTGGTTGTTGTTCAGGTGTCCTCTTCAAGATTTTGCTGCTCCATAATCATGGTGTCCTCTATGCTCAGATTTTTGGCTGTAGCTCTCCGGGACGGAGAGCACATTAGGTGGTGGGCAACTGTTGAGCCCATAAAAGTCATATTGGTCAAAGTCAAATGTAGTCAAAGTCAAATTGGTCAAAGTCGACAAGGTCGAGGTCAAAGTCAAAGTGCTAAAGTGCAGGTGTCAAAGTGCACAGGTAGTGCAAAATTAATTGTCCACAAAGGGTAAATTGGAGAAAGTGGGTTGCAGGTTGTAGAGGTATTTCTCTAATTTCCCTAAGGTTCAAAGTGTTTTTAAAGTGTTTTGAAAGGTTCAAGTGAACCCTCTCTTATGTGCAAAAGTGAAGACTTAAAAGGAAAATAAGAAGGTATGTGAAGCGGCGGCATACGCAGAAGTGAAAGTATGGCCCCCCAATAAAAATTTTTGTTTTAGACTATAGTCACTACAGGACAAAACAAGGAGTCGTTGGCTACCCACTTGTAAAGTCAAGCTTGAGCTTACGCATCAATTTGAGGTACCCAAGATGATGATCCATTTTGAGTTGTCTTCGATAGACGAAAGGAATATATAAAATTAGGAACTAAAATGATATTGTACTTTGTGGTTTGTAGCTACACAACTAGATGATGGAACACAAAAGAGAGGATCAGATGCATGTTTTGATTTCTTTGAGGTTTTCCTTTGCACAAGAATCATAATATAGGTAAAATAAATTTCCTCAAAGGAGCTTTGGATGAGTATGATTGTGCTAGGGTTTTAACGGTAATAGCAAATATTGAAAATGTTGAGTTATCAAGTTGCTTGATAATGGTATATCCTAATGTTAGGATATGTAACAATGGCAGTAGTGAATGTACGGTCATAAGATTCTATTAGGTTTTTCAAGGGTGGTGACAAACATTTCTTAATGATTGGTAGATCCTAATGTTAGGACGTATAACTATGATAGTAGCAAATGTACAATTCTATCAAACTACTAATAATTGGTACCAAAGGATAGTTATGATAGGATAGTTTATGATATTAATAAGGTGCTAAGATCTCAAAACTTCTCGTAAAGTGTTGCAAGGCTACAAATCTAGTAAAGAAAATTGTTTATTCGTATATATTATTTCCCTTTTTTAGGTTGGAGGATACTACAGATATGTGTCAATTATATTAGAAAATATATCCTAAAAGTCATTGAAATTGCTTTCAAATATCAAACTCATCTCTAAAATTAACACCAAGATAAGGTTTTGTGGGATTTTTTCCTTGGACCCTTTTTTTAGTAGAATGTTGTTGCTAATAGAACTACAAAGCAAGCGAAATCAAGGAATATTGGCATCAAAGGAAAAGTAATGTTCTAGAATATCCATCAGTAAACATGGACTAGAAATCTTGGAGGAGAATTTATCATGGAATCTTTCTAATCTTTCATAGAACTTTAGAATTAGCAAACTTAAGGGATAGAGTCGACTCTACCGTGTTTTTTGTTCAAAAAAAAAACTAGGAAGATTATCTTCGGTACAGGACTTCTAGCAAGAACTAGTCCTAGTATTTCAACTCTATGAAAAGAAAGACTTGCATTTTCCCATATTTCTTTTGGTAGAATTATCTACCCACAACTACTGCAATAAGATGAATACCCTACTAAGCTTCTTGCGATCCAATGAAGTTGAATTTTCTCTCTATTACATGAGATCCAAGTTATTATTTTCCACCTTTTGTAATAATCTCAAGCCCATCTATATATTTCAACGTGAATTGAAACTTAAATGCCACTAAAAAGTAAGATTCAGTTTGACCCAATCCTCCCAATAGAAAAAGTGATCATTATGAATAATTTTGACACCTAATCATGAATATTGTGTATAAAAATTCTCAAAAAATATGTGTCTACATCAATCTTTATAAAATCTATGATGATAGTGGGTGTGCCTTATGCTACACATGCACACACACACACACACACGGATTCTTCAATGGTCACAAGAGCTCAAAAATTCTCTCCCATTATGATTATCTTATCACTATCATGAGTACGAGTGTCAAACATTGAAGCTCCATAAATATGAAGCCTTCTAAATGTAAATACTATCCTCTTTTGTCCAAGAGAAACATTCTTGATGTAGTGTTCATTCTTTTAAAGCCCTAGAGGAGCCCTTTTAGTGCATCTTTGATTATATGAAAGCCCTTTGGATGTAGATAGTTGAAAATGTACAAGTTGAAGCCTACAATTATCAATGGGATTAGCATATCAAAGACCTCTTATTCAGGATACTAGAAGCTATTATGTAATTGCTTCTTGGCTCAACTCAAAGAGTAAGACTCATTACGTGTAGCCTTTTTGCTTGGGCTTCTAACTACACTTTTTCTCATTTGTAGTGTCTTATTGTGTATCTATGATTTGATATGCCATCGCAAACCAGATTGGTATTGCAAGATACTCAATGTCGGAGCTAAAAAAATGCAAGTGCAGAAACATGCTAAAGATGTAATCATTGCTCTTCTTTTTTAATGGCCTCTCTTCATGTCTAAGCTGGTTTGAAGAACATTTGAAGCATGCACAATATTTGAATGCGGATATTCATGATATTTGAGGAAAAACCACTATTCATTATGTTTCAATGTAAATTCTATGCTTTATTTGTTCAATTTTAATCCTTGAGAATCATAGTTGGACAACAATAGATAGAAATTTTTTTCAATATAATTGTCACATCCACTTGTTAGTTATGCTCTAATGTGCACACAATAGTTGAATCAATCTATATATTGTAGTATTTGATATGTTTTATTTGCAGAATCACAAGCTTTATTCATTACGATGCGCTACCCTCATTGGGTGCCTACTTTAGGGACATACTCTCCTTGCAGAAGTATACCCTATAACATGCCTACAAAAGAGACTCTCCAAAAATGTTAAATTTCTTAAAGGTTCACAAACAACAAGATGTAGTTTTAGATGACTCTCCAAAGAGTTCCAAAAGTATAAAAATAACTCAAAATAGCATGTAGAATTGACACAATGAAGTAGAAAACATAGTTTATGACAAATCCTTAGGTCAAGATAGTCCCAATAGGTTCTAAGTACACCCTACTGAGGTGAACAATCAAGAAATAATATGAAGTAACTAGCCATAGACCAACCAACCATTGGCACTTTCCTACTTTTCACCTACTCAGTCACATTCACTAGTAAGGCTCCCTTTCTACTAGCAGAACAAGTAGCTCACAAGCTAGGTGATGGCTTAGACTCCAAGAATTTGACTTTGAGCACACATTTAGATATGCAAATTACTCCAGCCAATAAGAACACAAAAAGACATTCCCGCACACTAAGACAATTTAAACAACAATATATAGAGGAACAATGTTATCCATTATGAAAAAAAAAGTATTTTCACTTGCCAAAGACTCCATTAATACATTGCAAGACTAGACAAAGTTTCAGTTTGAAAATCTAAAACCTTATAGCACATGAACAAAGTGTCCAAATGGGTGCTTCTTGCAAAGGAGTGAAGACAAAGAGACAAGGAAGAAGGAAAGAAAAAGAAGTGAAGACAAGGGGGACAAAAATTTTCATATTTTGCCCATTTTTATTTTTCAAAGCCCCATTGTAAAAGCTTCAAGAAGCCTTGTAAATGCTCTAGAGGACTCCTCTAGATGCATGATCCCTGAAGAATGTAACATTAGTCTTGTACAATATTAGGAATTTAGTGATTTATAAGAAAAGTGCCGATCTCCTATGTGAAAGGACCATTTTTAGGGCACATGTATATAAGTCACTTTGTGACTCTTATAAATACTTTTGCCATTGTGAATAGCTAAGAGGCTGAAATTTCGAATTTGCTTCTTCTTCTCTATGTATCATCTTCTCCATGAACTTTTATGTATGTCTAATGCATGAAATGTGTGCCCAAAGGTGTTATCTACCTTATCCCCTACTCTTTTCACCATACTATGTGTGTGAAGCTTGGGAAGTTGTGGAGCAAGAATTGGTGTTTCCTGTCACTTTGTATTTTGCCCATAACTTGAAGTATGTTTGCCAGATTAAGGTGAAAATACCATCTTTGGATGTGGCTCGTCGAGAGCTTCAAAAAGAACCCACTATTGACTATATTCATGTAGGAGGAAGTAAATATCTTAGACAAAGTACATCAAACCCATATCAAATCCACCAAAGCAGCCTATCAAGACAAAAGACAAAGAAGACCAACAAAGCAAAGAAAGCTCTAGAAGCAAGGCAAATATATATGGAGAATCAAAACCAAGAATTCAATATCAGAACCAAAACACAAAACACTAAAGAAAGATTGGAGTACACACCTAGTGTGGAGACCAAAAGACCATCATGGAATGTGCCAATTGAAAATATAGCATCATACTTGCATTCATGTTGAGCACAATGCACCAAGAGTGTGTGGTATAGGGCCAGACTACAAGGCCTCACATTTGGCACATAGCTTCTCCAATTGGTTTAGTGGTGGACATTTCCTTCCCACGAATAGGATCTAAATTGTAACATAGTAGTCTAGAACTTCTACTAACATATACTAAAAATTGCTTTGGCTATGACTAAATTTTATGTTTTCTTTCAAAATAATAATAATAATAATAATAATAACATATAACAAGAAGAAGAAGAAGAAGAAAATGAAAAAATATATCATCAGGTATCATGCTCTACTCAAATATGTGAGAGGGGAATGGATTAAAGGAAGAACGAAGATTGTTTGCACACACAAGGATGAAGTATATTTCTTTCGACATCGCATTAATTACAAATTATATTTCAAGTGGAGATGGCTTTTGATTACTCTAAATCAATGCATCAAGAGGAAATCAACGAGTTTCCCGAGGAAAGCACAGTCAAAGCAAGAAGTCAATGGTTCAGAAAAGATCAACCAGTGGGTGATCATTTGTTCTTGATCACCATCAGAATCATGGATCGAGATCACCACTTTCCAGTAATGACTCAAGACTTCAGAGTACTACATGAATTACCAAGAATGATAGATACATGGACAAAAGCTAGTATTGAAGGATATTTGAAGCTTCCACTTTACAAGCTAGAATTTGAGAGGTGCACATAGGTGGTGAATACTCTGCACCCTCCCTCGATATGCCATCTATGCCAAAGGCTAAAGTCATGAATCTACAAAGAGATTGGCAAACAATTCAATTTACCCATGAGCTGATAAAGGAAGATTTTGAATGGACAAAGGATGGAGTTACAAATCTAAAGGATGAAAGTCATGAAGCTAAAAAGCATACGTTCTTAGGTATCAATATAGTAGAAATTGAAGAAGCAGTAAGACTGGTTAAGCAACACTTCTCCTTTCCTAATATGCATCGATATAAAGCACCACAAAAGATAGTGGTTTAGTTACTCTCCCATGTGGTGAAGCAAGTCTGTAACGTGATAAACTTGACTCCATATGTGCAAGAGCAGTTTTGGTAGAATAATTTTTTTTTTTGAAGAATTGGCATAAGCCAAAATGTTAGAATTGGGCACCAAGGAGCCCAAGTGCTATAATTAGGTGCCAAGGAGCCCAAATGTCAGAATTGGGCACCAAGGAGCCCAAGTGCTGGAATTTGGCACCAAGAAGCCCAAGTGTTGGAATTGGGCACCAAGAAGCCCAATTGATGGAATTGGGTGCCAAGGAGTCCAAGTGCTGGAATAGGGCACCAAGGGGCCAAGTGCTGGAATTGAATGCCAGGAAGCATAGTCATTGGAAAAGATACCAAGATGCCTAGATTCATGAAGGGACAAGTGGGCCAAGCCTTAACAATGTGAGGATGGAAGCAGAGCTAACAAGGCGGCCAATGGACCCAGACCACTCAACACTACAAGACAAAGTCTGGTACAGGGGTGCTAATAATTAAAACCATCCAGTGCATTAATTGTCCATTACTCTTATGTAACACACTACTCTCCTTGTAACATGTTCTCAGTCTATAAACGGAAGGTTCTTCAAAACAAAACATGGATGATATGTGATAAGTGTTCCAAAAGGTAGAGATATCTTGAGTTAGTCACAGGCCTAGAGCTAGTCTTAATCTCTGATAGATTTATCTTCCTCATCAGTAGACCTCCCTCCTACTAGTTGGTGCTAGTGTGAGGATGTTGGGTGCGTGAGAAGATAGGGTTATATTGGGATGTTCTAGTTGTTCTTGCTATATGAACAGTTCATGGATCATATTGCATTACTGACTTTGTTACTCTAGCTAGTTCTTCTCATGAATTCCTTTTGAGTGTCCTTTTCTCTCTTTTCATGGATCCCAAGTGCTGGAATTGGGTGCCAAGGAGCCCAAGTGCTAGAACTGGGCATGAAGAAGCCCAAGTGCTAGAATTGGGTGCCAAGGAGCCCGTATTGGATTTAGGTGCTAGGAGGCCAAGTGCTAGAATTGGGCATGAAGGAGGTCAGTTTTTGGAAAAGATGCCAAGATGCCCAAATTCATGAAGGGACAAGTGGTCCAAGCCCTGATAAGGTGAGGACAACAGGAGAGCTGACAAGGCGGCCAATAGACTTGTTAGCTTACTCTCCCCCTCTGAAGTTATCAAACACAAAGAATTGTATACTAGACCTACTCACATCAACAACAAAAGCCTGTCGGGGATGACAGAGTCCAAGAGGAGGGATATGTGGAGGGAGAAACAAGCACAAAAAGAAAAAGAAGAAAATCCAAAAAGAAAATAGCCCAATAAAGAAGATTACCCTCTGCCCAAAGCCCTGCAGGGGCATGAATTAGGATGAAAAGAGATACATGGGAAAGAAAGATATGGGTTGAAAAACGGACTGAGGCTCGGATAAGGTAACACATTGTCTTCGATTCTTGGATGCTTCCTCAATCATTGGTAGTGTGTGGTTAAAAAAAATGATACACAGGGAACTTACAGCATCAAGTTGAAGAGGAACACGTTGGCTAGAGGCAATTGAGGATAGCAAGCCTCATTTGCCATATATATCCCATGTTCAGCCACTTGTTGCACACCAGGACAACCGGTAGAAACCTGTCAAGGGACGACAAAGACTAAGAGGGGGAGATTGTTATAGATGACTGAAGACAAAGAGACAAGGAAGAAGGAAAGAAAAATAAGTGAAAAGGGGGCCCAAAAATTTCATATTTTGCTCATTTTTCTTTTCCAAAGCCTCATTGTAAAAACTTCAAGAAGACTTGTAAATGCTCCAAAGGAGTCCTCTAGATGCATGATTCCTAAAGAATGTAACATTAGTCTCGTACAATAGTAGCAATTTAGTGATTTGTAGGAAAAGTTCCAATCTCCTATGTGAAAGGAAAATTTTTAGGGCACATGTATATAAGTCAGTTTGTGACTCTTTGTAAAGACTTTTTGCCATTGTGAAGAGCTAACAAGATGAAATTTTGAATTTGCTTCTTCTTGTCTCTGCATCTTCTTCTCCATGAGCTTGTATGTGTGTGATGCATGAAATGTGTGCCTACAAGTGTTGTCTACCCCATCCCCTACTCTGTTTGCCATTGTAGAGTGTATATGAAGCTTGATTAGCTGTGGCCCAAGAGTTGGTGTTTCCTGTCACTCTGTATTTTGCTAATAACTTGAAGTATGCTTGTCATATTAAGCTAAAAATACCACCATTGGATGCATCTCGTCAAGATCTTCGAAATGAATACGCTATATTCAGGTATTGGAGCTAAGAGATATGGCTTCATTTGCGTTTTCTATTATAAAAAATGTCACGATACACGTTTCCAATGAGAGAGGTGATGTGAGAGGTAGTTGGATCTCATTTGCATACACTGTATGTTCATTCACTCCATTAACCATCATGAGAGCACATGTCCTCAAACACTTGATATGGTCTAAGTCCACGGATTGATAATTTCATGAGTGTCTCAATCCACCATTATATGCACGTGTTGATGATTGAGACATAGTCTCCTTCACCTCGCCCCTAAGACATTGTGAGCTTAGGTATACAATGCTAAACTCTTGCTTATATAGGTTTAAGTATGCCATATGAGTGGCAAGGAGGAAACTACAAATAGAGGGAAGTTGTCTAGGAACTAACATGGTAATAACCTTTGGAGGTACTCTTGGCGCCATGGATTCTCACACATCACTTGAAGTTGAGGTAATGATCATCATGGCCAATCAATATTGTGTCTCAGTTTGGTATTATTTTCTTTTTTTGAGACTTTGCAAGGCCTTCTTCCATTGTAGGCATGTAGAGAGCACCACCCCTAAGAGGTGATCCTCTAGGGCATGATCACCCCCAAGAGGTGTTTGCCCAAGGCAAGGCCATTGCAAGCTGTGGTCACCCAGTTAGAAGGTGATCAAACAATGAGGGCGATCAAATAGAGGAATCCGAATTTCTAGTTTCCATATAGCAAGAGGGAGACCATCACTTAGTATGAGTCTATGACCAAAGGCCACCATAGGTGGGGATACGATGACCAATCATCTTGTGCATGAAGACCAATCGTTGACTCCAAGAGAGAGTTGGCAATCAACTCGAGAGAGTGGATGATCGATTCTCATGCCATCAATATTAACTTGGATAGAGGTAGGACGACCAACACTTGGTAACTTGGAATGTGAGTGGATGACCAAATGCTTGTGAGGCAACCATATTCTTTGCCATTCTAGAGCTTGTCTTGTTCTTATAGAACTTGTAGGGTGCAACCAATTCCACTTGTGCCATCCTCAGGGTGGTGTTGCCCTACGCAACCACCCCAAGGGTGGCGTTGCCCTATGCAACCACCCCAAGGGTGTGTTCATGCCCCAAGAGTGACCACCTTAAGGGGCAACCAACCCCAAGAGCGAGCAACAAAGAGCATAGCTAGGGAGACCAAGTTGGAGGTCGATCATGTGTTGGTGACTTCAAAGTGGGCAAGGGTGAGGGTCTCCAAAGAAGAAAAATTAGCAACTTGGCGTGGCATCAACAGATAAAATGGAGAAAAAAATAGTCTTGTAACTTCAGAGAGAGAACGATTGTATGTTTATCATGCAATTGGGAGGGCAAGAAAATCTCAAGATGTGCTTTTTATCATTTCATCATCTTGTATCCTTGTGTGCCTTCTAAAAGGGAGGCCAAAAACCCTTGTATGATGTGGTCATGACTGAAGGCGACCACCAACAATTCGTGCTTGTGGCCTTGATAGAGGGTAACCAAGTGAGTTGAGGGAGATCCATAAGCTATGTGCAACTAAACTAAGGACGAACAAGTTCTTGACATTCAAGGCAATCATAATTTGTGTCTTTAGTAGGTGAGCACATTTTTTTATATTTAGGCAGTTCACCCAAGATGTGGGCAATCCCACTTCCTTGGGCAAGTCGCCTAGGAGGTGGGTGACACTTCCCTTGGGGGATCCCCGTGCCCCAATGGGTGACCCAAATGCCCCAAAGGGTGACCACTTTGGGCTAGCTTCACTCCCATTGTGCCCACATCTTTTATTTGCTTCGAATAAATCATGCCTTATTACAAGGAAACGAACTATAATACAAAAAAAAAATGATGGTATATACAATTGAATGATTATTCATGTCACATGGCTCAAATGTAGTAGGCCTTCACCTTGGTAATGTTAACGAGGGGAAGCCTTTCTTCTACCAATTTGTTATATCTACTAGAGATCTGAACTCACAACCTTGCGGCTAGGAGTGTGATGGGCTAACCACTTGCCACACAAGCCAAATTTTGAGGATTACTTCCTCATCATCCCTCTTAGGGTGTAGTTCAACCATCTCCTACCTGTCAAGGGTCTCATTCAACCATCTCCTACCTATCACTTTATTACATCCCCTCCCCCCCCTTGTTCGATCATTGTCCTCAATGATTAGCTCCTGAACTCCCTAGGGCCCTTAAATTGATGTCCTAACCCTCGCACAATTTCATAAACCTCTTGTTCACAACCTTGGTATCTTGAACCCTTTTTCTCAACCTCGGTATCTTGAACTTTTTTCTAACCCATGCTTGGTATGTTGAACCCTAAATCAAGTCCTACCCAAGGAAAGTTCATCTTGAAAGCTTTCCAATGATGCCTTACACACCTCAATCTAACCTAGGGATTGGGAGATACACTCCCATCTTTGTTGGACAAATTTCTCAAAGGCCACCCATGCCTCCCATCGTCCTTGCCTAAGCCTACTTCCTAGGCTCTGATACCAATGCTATATCTATAAGAGATTTGAACTCACAAGCTCCTAGCTATGAGTGTGATGGGCCAACCACTTGCCCAAAAAGCGATGGTTCAGGATTACTTATTAATCCTCTCTCTTAAGATGTAGTTCAACCATCTCCTACCTGTTGGATGTGGTTCAATCATCTCCTATCTATCACTTTATTACACAATTCTTCTAGTTGTATTGCACCTTGAAGCAGTAACTTCACCACTCTATGAGGTCTTAACCACTTGGGTGTCAATTTGGTGAGCATTAGTGGGATTTGATGTATGAAGTCTAGATATCCTTCATTTACCTCTTTGGTTCTTAGATGCTTCTTGTGGATGCTTTTGCACCACTCTTGCTTGTGCTGTAGTCTTTTCATTGTTGCCTCTCTGCATTCTTCTAATGCTACTAGTCTTCTTATGTGAAGATCAAAATCAGCTATAGAACTTTGTTCCATCTCTTTCTTAATTATAAATTCAAAAGGAGTAAGTGCCCAGTTATTGCATGCCAATATCAAGAGACTTTCACTTGTAGTACCCCTTCTTGTAGTCTGATATGTCAGATTGTTGTAATCAATGCCCTAGACTAAGTGCTTTGGTGGTCCTAATGAAGATTTTGTAATATTCATATCAATAGTTTGTTCAAGATTTTTACATGTCCATTAGCTCTAGGGTAGAAGCCACATGACTTCCTATTATAAACTTTGTACTTGTTAAAAATATGCTGCAACAATTAATTCACAAAGTGGGTGCCCCTATTACTAGTGACTTCATGTGGGCACTTGAACCTTGAAAAATTTAGCCAAAGTTAATGAAGTACAACCCAATGTGGCCTTTGCCTCTACCCACTTAGATGAGTAATAAGTAGCCATCTCAATGTACCTCTTATTGCCGAGTTGACCTATTAGGTTGATGGGCGCAATGAAATCAAGAATCCATCCCCCAAAGGGTTTCCATCCACTTGAGATCACCAAGGGTTGAACATTTAGCCTCATAGGACGAGTTGAACACCTTTCACAAGTGTGACATTCTTTAGCATACTTCGTTGCATCCCTTTAAAGAGGAGGCCACACAAATCTTTATGTAAAATTTTGTGCACAAAGTCCTCTCCCTTGGGATGTCCTTTGCTATGCACCACTTCAACCAAGAGGCTTACTTCCTATGGATACACAGGTGTAGAATATCATCTAGGCAATAATTATAAAACTTATCATACGTAAGTGAAAAATAGTTAGCTTTATGCAATAAGTTTCTTTTTTCTTATGGCTTCATTCTGAGAGGAAATTCTCCTAACGTGAGGAATCACACCATCTCTTCATACCAATCAAAATTAGAAGCAACATAAAAAAGGTTCCTATCAAAAGGCTCATCATGAATACCTATGAGTTGCTGCCCCTTGGCTATCCTTCACACTTGATTTGTCATGTAATGTACTTTACCTTTTTTTATATGTATTTCGAAATCATACTCTTGAAAAAATTTGTAACCAACACCATAGCCTTCCTAATACTCATGGCTTATTGATTAAAATACCTTAACGGCTGATAGTTGGCAATAAAAATAAAGTGCATACATAAGAGATAATGCCGGAATTTTTGAAATACAAACACAATGGCCAAATCTTCCCTTTTGGGTGTGGTGTAGTTTCTTTTCACCTTTGTGAGTAGCCTACTTGTAGGCAATGGGCTGATCTACTTTTTTATGTGCCGACAGTTGCACAAAACTGCTCCAACTACATGAGAGCTTACATTTATATGCAGATGGAACTCAAGGGACCAATAAGGAATAGTTAATAGTGGTGCATTACATAACCTTATCTTTAGCTCATTGAATGCTTTCTCTGCTTCAGGGCTCCAAGAGAATGGTACCTTCAATGAGCCTTGACTATGTTTTGGCTATCTCTGAATACATGCATATGAACCTTCTATGATATCCTTGCCATTCGATAGCTTGACCTGTTCTAGAGATTGTAGGGTGCGACCAAGTGCCATCTATGCCATCCTTAGGGTGACCTTGCCTTGAGTAACCACCCAAAGAGTGTGGTCATGCCCCAAGGGTGACCACCCCACGGGGGTGACCAATAGAGAGGGCAGCCAAAGTGACCAATTTGGAGGGTGGCCATATGTTGGTGACTTCAGAGTGGGAAAGAGCAAGGGTCTTTTTATAGATAAAACCACAATCTGTGTGTCTCATCAAAAGGTAAAAGGGGGGCTAACAGTCTTGGAACTTTAGAAACAGGAAGACCGTACTTTTATCATGTCATTGGGAGGGCAACCAGATCTAAAGGCATGCTTTCAATCATCTTGTAGCCTTGTGTGCACCCAAAAACCCTTGTACCATGTGGCCTTGATATAAGCAACGAATCATGCATGCTTATGAACCTGAGAGAGGCAACCAAGTGAGCTGAGCATGACCCATACGCTGTGTGCGACTAAACTGAGGGAAACGAAATTATTAACATTCAAGGAGATCAAAATGTGACTTCAGCAGGTGACCACATATTCTGATATCCAGGGCAAGTCGCCCTGGAGGTGGGCATCGAATATGTATATTTTCTTGAATTATCAGTGTATACCATCAAAACCAAACTCAGTACATTCGTCTAAAATATCAAGTTTTTGAGAGAGAAGCACATTAGCAAGCTCAACATGTGCTTATCTTGGAAACAAGTAAATAGAACATCTTTCAAACTTACCTTACACAAGGAAACAAAACTTTTTTTCTTTTCACATTTTCCCATACAATTCACAAGCAACTCATTGTCCCATCATTCTTAAGAATTTAATTATTCATTCTACCAATCCAAAAATATTGTCGATTGTTTTGCAAGTAAACTGCAAGAAATAGCACTTCTTTGTAAGACATAAATAACAAGTTCACGTCCATGCATTGCTAGTGTAATATAAATCAGTACAGCACATACTTAATGAAAACAAGTGCAATTAGACGGGAAAGAAAATCCTCAAAGGCAGGGTGACTTATAGTACCGAAGGGAGACAAATGTGGATTGAAAAAGCAATAGGCATAATATACATATGGCCAATATCATTCATAGACTCTCCATGTCCATCCAACCTCTTATTATTCAACAAAAATAATCTGAGAATGGTACAACTAATTCTATAATTGATTCTTACATTGTTTGAAGCCTAGAGTAACAGAGAATCGCAAAAAACACAGCATTGACACCTGGAAGACAATCATATACTTCATGCAATCATCTCATTCCCATATTCATGTAGCAATCCAGAGAGGGAATAGAATGCCATAGTGTAAGGAGAGTATAAAGGCTCACAATCTGCTACCTGGTTGTTAAAAATTCAAAGAACATATACATGGTTCAACATATAATATCCTTTTCAAGTGTTATTGATAGGATGTTCTTCAGAAGGGCCATCAGTAGATTGGGCCCCCCTCATGTTCCAGTGCAAACCTTCTCGAACACTACGCAAGAAGTCCTGTGTGGAGTCCATTTCACACATTGTAGGGACAGGCCACAGTGATGTGGTACATTGTAGTTCATCCCCTGCCTGAAGTTCCTGTCTGTCTTTACCATCAAATGATGCCCATGCTTTTCCTCTGCTATGTGGGGAGACTTGAACACGCAAAGTGACATATTCCGGTAATATCAGAGGCCGAAAGGACAGCGAATGTGGACATATGGGTGTAAAGAGTATTCCTGGAACCTGAAATGTAGAAAACGTCTATTTTGAATCAGGAATCGCTATTTGAATAATTAACAAAAAGCAAAAATTGAGCAGACCTGAGGATGAACCATGGAGCCCCCAGCTGCCAACGAGTATGCAGTACTCCCAGAAGTAGTCGATATTATCAACCCATCCCCTTGGACACGTGTTACATATGAATTGTCGCAATGGCAATCAAGAGAAGTGAGAAATGAAGACATGCCTCGGTCAATGGAAACTTCATTCAGGACAAGATGAATCTTTCTCGAATCAGTTGATTTATCATGACCTTCTGCCCTGACAATACGGCACTCCAAACGATGTCGAAGTGTGATACGCAAGGGCCCCTCTATTATCCTCTGTAAACATTCTCTGTAGCCACTACTCTCTGTATAATTGCTAAGTTTAATGGAAGAATCATACTAATCAAAAGGGGATGGTTCCTTTTCTTCTTCTTTTTCTCTCTTTTTTTTTTTGTGTGTTTGTGGTGCTGGTGGTCGTCACTTTGGTTGGGGTGGAGTTTTGGGGGGTTCCTGAGGTGGGATGGTGGTGGCAGTGTTTTCTTTCTGTTAGAGAAGGGGAACAAGAAAAAAAAGAAGGGGAGGAGAAAAAAAGGGGGGGGGGGGGGGGGGGGGGGGGGGGGGGGGGGGGGGGGGGGGGGGGGGGGGGG
>CM035412.1:193339068-193354068 GCA_020310875.1 Ceratopteris richardii
GTACTCACTGCAGGATTCTATATCACTATAGACATGTGGGATCGCTATTGCCATTATAGATTCCGGATAGCAAGTAGTCTTCCATTTCTATGGATTTCAAGACTTCATTACCCTATGCTCAAAGAGGTCATGATGCCATTACGGCGATCATGAATCAGCTCACCAAGACGACAAGGTTCATACTTATGTGATCATCCATGGTGAAGAGCCATGAGTTACCTTAGCTCTTCATGCAAGTCTTTTTAGATTGTATGGATTGCCACCTCAGATTCTTAGTGATCAGGATACTAAGTTCACTTCCTTGAATCATCATGAAGACAATGGCCAAATGCAAAGGACAATTCCAAGTATGGAAGACATGTTGTACGCATATGCCTCTTGCCAATAGCCTAATTGGCTTCCTCTATAGAAACTTCTTATAACATATTTTGTTTATGTTGATGTACATTGATGAGCCAAGACTAAAGATTTCCACAAGGCTCGAGGAGGTCCAATGACATAATCTATTCATGTTGATGTATGGCTATGCAGCTCATGGAGGTGCAATCACTCTCTATAATGAAATTTATATGGGATATGCAAGAATTGTTGCTCATTACAAGGGAGAGCATAAAGACGGCACAAGATCATGCTATCTTTTTATGCAACATACTAAAAGGCACCATATACCTCATGACTTGCAAGAAAGTATCTTGGTGTACCTTAGGATGCCTCGAGATTCAAGGGCAATATAGACTAGGAGATGCAACAAGTTATCCCCCAAGTTTTGTGGTTCCTTTTAGATGAGTAGGAACATACCTAGGTTGTCCTATGGGTTGGATTTACATCGTGGGATTGTAGTCCACCGTGTGTTTCAAGAGAGACACTTGAAAGAGCGGCTTAAACAAAAAGATTTTGTGATACCTAAAGAGAAAGCCCAAAACTTGGAGGATTCTATTCAATATATTCCCATGAAGTTTCAAACAGTTCTAGATCAAATGGTTAGGAAGTCTTGCAGTTCTTATGAGGAGCATCTAAGTGGAGGCATAGCCCTTAGATTATTGCACCTTGGGAGTGAGTAAGATCATGGAAGAATCAGTTCCCCAATTCGACTTATCAAAGAGATTTTTACAATATCAGCAAGGCAGTCCAGTGTGTTCGATGCGTTCAATTCGGTGCGCGTAAGGTGCGAGAACCGAATGGTATCCCAAGGTGCGTCGTTACAAATACACTAATACCCAAAAGATGTAGTATATGCATATATTATGATATTTATACCACAAATAAAGAAAACACATATTATAGTTCACTATTAACTAATAAACTCTCTCTCAATGTATGTGTCTCTCACTCTCTCTCTCTCTCTCTCTCTCTCTCTCTCTCTCTCTCTCCTCTCTCTCTCTCTCTCTCTCTCTCTCTCTCTCTCTCTCTCTCTCTCTCTCTCTCTCTCTCTCTCTCTCTCTCTCTCTCTCTCTCTCTCTCTCTCTCTCTCTCTCTCTCTCTCTCTCTCTCTCTCTCTCTCTCTGGAGCTTCACTCATCCCTTCACTTAGTATTGGACGACGCCCACTCGTGCTGACCACACATTTATCACATTCACACTCTCATCTCCGATTCCATTAGACCCTCCCTCACCCACTGAGATACATACCACGATACACTTCACACACGAGCTCTCACACATTTACGCACACCATTTACACACCCGCCTACTCTCCCTCGATCCATTCTCACCTTTGGACACACTTACATCACATATCACCACCATCCTACAGGACTCAGCTCTCAGCAGCTTCCCACACCGCACACATAAGCACCCTCCACACACAGGATCCATGCCCGAGAACCGTTGGTATGATACAGATTGTCGTGAGATGCGGAAGCACCTACAAATTTTAGAGCATAGAGGAGATATTACACACACACAGGCACAGCGTCGCATGCAGAGCCTTACTCGCCGCAAACGGCGAGATTGGGAGGAGAGACAGTATTGGGATATTTACCATTTGCTCATGAGTCGAGACAGTGTAGTGGCATGGCACCATTTGAGAGAGAGGAGACAGCAGACACCTATCCGAGACCCGAGCACTTGGCATAGCTATGCACAGAGCCTATACAAGATCCCGGACCAGCCTCCCATTCCCAGACCGCAGAGCTCACGTCCTACTACCTCTGACTTCTTCACACCCACTATGGCTATGGTGGGACGCGCTATTTCTCGGCTGCAGCATGGCAGGGCCCATGATCATTTCGGTTTACAGGCAGAGCACCTCATCTATGGAGGCACGACTCTCGCACCGCTCATTGCCCATCTCTTCAACCGTGCATTGGTTGAAGGGTTCCAAGACTCATGGACTGAGCACACCATAGTGCCCATTCATAAGTCAGGGGATAGTATGGATCCAGCTACATACCGGACGATCATGATTGGCCCTATATTGGCCAAGTTATATGGGGCGGTACTAGAGACAGAGTTGAGTACTCTCGCTGAGAGGAAGGGCATCACGGCTCCACGACAGGCAGGTTTCAGACGAGATTACTCTACCATTGACCACATCTTCACTCTGAGATGCCTGATCGACCAGGCCAGAGTGAGGAAGAGGAGATTATATTGTTGCTTTGTGGACTTCCGCAAAGCATTTGACACTGTTCCCAGGGATCGACTCTTCAGACGACTACTTGACATCGGAGCTCCGGAGGAGATGATATGGGGGATCTACGCCTTATACGAGAGAGTATCTGGTAGAGTCAGATGTCCAGGGGGCTTATCTGATCCACTTGCTAGCACTATCGGGGTGAAGCAAGGATGCCCTCTCTCACCCACCCTCTTTGGTCTCTACATTGATGAGATAGTGGACTTCATACAGCAGCAGGGGGGAGATGGCATTGAGGTACACGCGTCCACTGTCCATATTCTTTTATACGCTGATGATATTGTATTGGTTTCAGAGTCTGCAGAAGGTCTACAGCATCATCTACAAGGCCTAGATGACTTTTGCAGACACAGAGGGTTATCTGTGAACCTTGGTAAAAACCAAGGTCTTGATCTTTCATACATCAGCACAGGTACGCGGACATAGTTTGTTCACAACAGCAGATGGACCGATCGAGGTGATCGGATCATATGTTTACTTGGGGGTGACATTTACATCAGCATCAGGGGTCTTCTCTATGGCTCAGGGTGACCGCATCACACGTGGGTACGCAGCACTAGCTTTGATGGAGAGACAGTGCCACCACACCATGCATATTTTCACGAGCCCCCGCACAAAGGGGTGGCTCTTTGACACTTTGGTTACGCCAGCGCTCATGTATGGGGCAGCCATATGGGGACCAGGATTAGCTACATCAGTATGGACAGCATTAGAGAGTCCACAGATCCTCATGATTGCCAGACTTATCCGCAGCAAGCCTTCAGTACCACATGATATCATTAGAGCAGAGCTCACTGCACCACCGATGCTAGTTGAGGCACTATTCCAGACAGTATGCCTATTACACAGACTTCGGAGCATGGATACAGAGCACATTGCTTATCGTGCTTTCGAGGCATCACGTGATATGGCATTAGCAAGCGACACCTCCTCATGGTATGCGCAGACACGAGACTGGCTTGCCCACCATGGCTTTGACATAGACAGGCTACCACCACTACAGTACGACTCTCATGCACCCACCTACTCGCTCTCTCTTCAAGAGAAGAATAGGATGATTCGTCGGGAGATATGGCATACATACATACAGAGGACATGGGTGAGCCCTAGGGGTACATTGCCACCGAAAATGCTCTACTACCGCAAGCATTTTCTACATATATCGGGCACAGGCTTCATCGAGATTTTGAGATACATGCAGATCTACCTTCCCCACCACCTACGAGTCCTCATTGGGCAGCTCCGGGTTTCATCACATCAGCTCGAGATTGAGAGGGGTCGGTCCAGGGGAGTCCCCCGTGAGGAGAGGTGGTGCCGAGTATGCCAGACACAGGTAGAGAGTGAGGAGCATTTTGTTATCAGCTGTCCAGCATACTTAGACCTGCGAGCACAGTTCCAGATCGAGGAGTCATTCCAGCTGTGCATGACTATGGGAGACCAGAGACGCTTCGGACGCTTTCTCACAGCAGCATACGAGAGGCGAGAGCGGTCACTACAGCTCATACATCAGCCACGGGTGAGTACCCAGCAGACCATTACCCAGTTCTTTCAGCGAGTTGAGCTACATCAGAGAGGTCCATCTATAGGGCTCACGCTCCACAAGGCAGCAGCACAGAGAGCACGGCGCCGACCACGCATGGGCGGATATCGTCGACCACGACTATATCAGGAGGATATCTCACGCATCAGGATTACCTACGACCACATGATGGAGCATAGGCGTACCACCACCCCCTGGGTTGTCTTCCTTCAGGAGGCACTCAGACCACCACCGATGTACCACATACTACACCCACCTCCACCCATCACCAGTAGCTAGGTCGTTTTACTCACAATTTGGATCCCCCCATGTATTAGGTGGGCACTATCTGCAGAGTCAGAGCCACGTCTTCCCAGCCTTTTCCAGCCCTATATAGCTTTGTGTAGCGATATACTTTTTATTTCATTTTATCTTCTACACAGGGTTACTACACTTGTACATGGTTTTGTCTCATAGGCCAAGTTTGGCCTCCAGAAGACGTTAATATGACTTTCTTTCTTTCTTTCTTTCTTTCTTCTCTCTCTCTCTCTCTCTCTCTCTCTCTCTCTCTCTCTCTCTCTCTCTCTCTCTCTCTCTCTCTCTCTCTCTCTCTCTCTCTCTCTCTCTCTCTCTCTCTCTCTCTCTCTCTCTCTCTCTCTCTCTCTCTCTCCCCCCCCCCCCCCCCCCCCCCCCTCCCTCCCTCCCTCCCTCCCTCCCTCCCTCCCTCCCTCCCTCCCTCCCTCCCTCCCTCCCTCCCTCCCTCTCTCTCTCTCTCTCTCTCTCTCTCTCTCTCTCTCTCTCTCTCTCTCTCTCTCTCTCTCTCTCTCTCTCTCTCTCTCTCTCCCCCCTCGCTGAATGTATGTGTGGATATTGGCTATTGGCTAATAATCTTTTTGTGTGTGTGGGGAATCTCTCGCTCTCTCACAAGATTCAAGAATCAAGTCCAAATCAAAGGTTAAGGCTCACAACTAGTTATAGTTAAGGATTGATCAAGGCTATGCTCATCTGCTGATGGGTTCAAGTTCACTAAGGTAACAAAGAGGAGGAGGAATATCCATCGCAGTAGACATCGTTTTTTTT
The DNA here is from genome assembly GCA_020310875.1 of Ceratopteris richardii. Classification (NCBI taxonomy): domain Eukaryota; kingdom Viridiplantae; phylum Streptophyta; class Polypodiopsida; order Polypodiales; family Pteridaceae; genus Ceratopteris; species Ceratopteris richardii. The sequence continues at coordinate 193,344,299 of CM035412.1, forward strand.
CGTAACATTTTTTAAAAATATGTAACGACGAATTTTTGGCAACGGATGGCACCGGAAGCACCGCACCGGATGAACGCAAAAAAGTTTAGGTGCGTAGCACCGGATCTTCCCTGAATATCAGCCAAGAATATGGGGGGACGTGTTATGTCTCTAACCTCATCGACATCTAAATGGGCACATCTAGCTTGCCTGAGTAATATATATCCGTCCAATTTGGACCTGTCGCTCGTGGACAGAGCCACCCATAGTACATACACCTATATAGCTCGTGGATAGAGCCACTCATACACCTCTATGGTGACTGCAGTGATATGGGACAATGGGTTTTGAGGTGGTGGCTGGCAGGCTGCCAGATATGGCTACAGGCTCCCAAGCTTGGGGGTGGGTGGTTGTGGACCGTATGGCTGGGAGGTGAGTCTAATGCCCGTCCCTTTGGTTTAGTGAGTATGGCTTGTGCCTTGTCTTGTTTTGCAAGATGTGTCTTGCAGGGATCTAACCGAGGGGCAAGGGAGAAGGCATGGACATGCCATAGGACTCACTAATAGGTACACTATAGTCTAGACTCTATACCTACATGAAACGACATAGTGCATACTACATGCACAAATAATGTTGGATGCATACACACGGCACATGAACATGGAGTACCGGAGTCTCACATATACATGATACATATGTCATAGTCTATAGATTATTTAATATACTACTAAAACTTGTACCTTATAGAAATGCAGGATAAAAAGGAAAAGAGTGAGGGGGAGGTGGGAGATGCACAAAGGGACAAAATAATAAAATAAAAGAATGAAAGAATGAACTTACATGAATTGATACAGTATTTTCAGTGACAGAAGTACAGTATCAATCCATATATCATATGAGGACAAGCAGGCATAAGTCTAACTTCTAAGCATCGGAGCTGTAGAAATGCATTCACACAAGGATGGAGCTAAATGATCAACACACTTTAGGTTTGCGGATAAAATAACATAAAAATTTGGCATCCCCACAGAATTCAATTTGTTAGCTGTGATACACTTTTCAACCATCCTCAGAAGCGAGTGCTGATGCATGGACTGCTATATCTAACAAACAAAACTCAAGAAACTATTCAACAAAACTCAAGAAACTGTTTACTGCTCAAAGGTAGTTATGAAAATACTGGTTTGGTCACTCCATCACCCCACTGCACGTGATTTATTCTACTTCCTTTTATTTGAAATAATAATGATGCTGAATCCAAGCAAAAGAATTAAAGAGGAGAGAAGTTTCCAGATTCTTATTAATACCCTTTTCCCATGTTTGAACGAAGTTGTAAAATTCATCTTCAGCAACAAGTTCTTTCTTTACACGAGGCTCTACAAAGATATCCATGTGTTTATCCTCTTTAAGCCACCTGCCAGATCATATGAACATTGCTCACTATAGTCTACTCAGAATTAGAGAGCGAATAGAAATGTGGCTCTGAGTAATCATTTCAAATGAATGAATCTATGAAACTGGCAGAAAACCCTACTTAACCATCTCCCTACAAAGTGCTTGCACTTTGGAGGCGTTGGGTTTGGTGAATACGGCAACAGATTTAGGTGTTGATTCCCACTCTAGAATGATCTGCAGACACAAAAACAAGATACGCCAAGCTTAAAGGATGTTTATAGTGGGCAGCTTGCTTCAAATGTTCAATTCTTAGTATTCAATCAATTCAAGGCGTAAGATAACTCAGTAAACAGATTGCTTCCGAGCACATTGCAAACATTATCCAGCAAGGGACTACTGCAAATACTCTGAAAACTTCAGGTTTCAAAAAGCTAATTGTAACTCTGAATAAATATCTTGAAAAAATGGCAAATAGCAAGACAAAACATCCAGTGAATTCCAGTGCAGTTTGTGATTAGCATGAAACCCAAAAAAAAAAATCATCTTCCAAGAACTTAAAAGTATGTCAGCTTAATATCATGTGTAATGTGTGATGATAATGCACACGTCAATAGGAGTTTACCTGTTTACTTTTTCCAACAGCAACTGTTATATCTCCCCTTTCAAATGAAATAACATTGTGCCTGGGATGTTGATCCTTAACACCATCACAGCCCCATGCAAGACTAAATGACACCTGGGAAATTATTCAGTTTAGCATAAGCGGGAATAACACTCATGTGATCATGATCCCCTGAAGAGAGACAGCCTATAGCAATATCACTTCACCTTTTTAGATAAAGTTCTATTTTTAAGTGCTTTACTCAACTCTGAGTGGTTTCCTTCATTACAAAGCACCTCATGGCTACAAATGCCATCTTTACCGCAGCACCCATCATTCTGTTCAGCTCGGTGCTGCCTTGCATCAAAACCTTTTTGATTTATCGATATATGTCCAGTACTCGATGGTGAGGTCATCTGAGAAACTGATATAGGAGAAATCATCCAGAAAATAGTGGACCATTAAAGACGATTATAAATATTGGTCACTTTCAGAGTCACAATCACGAACACAATTCAAGAAAAAGCCATAAGAGACACTAGCAATGTCCACAAACACATTGACCTTGTTATTGTCATAAATGAATGTAAGCAAGATTGTCACTTATGCTTTGAGAGCTTGTACTTAATTTAAAACCAAACCATGGCAAGAGCAAGATGTGAATCTTATGAAGGTTTCCAAAATACATGCATGTATACACTCTCTATCGATTCTACATATTTGATATGCATATGTTGGATACTGGTGAAAGAAGGGAAATTCCTCAAGTCCTTTTCATGCACATCTGCGAATGAACGGGAGTTCTGTAGGGTTTCGTACTGCTGTGTTGTCAGCTCTCCATCTGAATCATGACTTTTATATGCATGATATTAAGTTTCACACAAGTCACATGAGTACAAAGCATGAAACTATGCTTCACACTTGCTTAACAACAAAAATGGTGAATGAGCTTTCCCTCTCTTTGTTGCCCCAGGAAGTGTAAAACAACAGGTAAGAAGAGAAAAGGAGGCAGAAGAAGGGAGGGTAGAGAATTTTGCAAGGATTACAAATGATCTGCATTTTTTCAGATTTTAATTTGTTAGGATAATTAAGCTCTTTTTTAAATCAATAAAATTTAAGTTCATCTATCAAAGGAATAAACTCACTTCACCACATTTTATTTCTTGCCTAGCTCAGCGATGTGTCATTCAAGAAACAAAATCACTCCCAAGAGTGAAAACAATTACTTGGCCTAAGAAACAATTTGGGGGATAGATATTTCAACCCATTACATACTAAAAGGAGTCGAAAAAGAGCAAAAGAGTCAAAGTAACCTTCTAACAACGTGTGTACACTAGTACACATTGTTGGAAACAAATCAAGGTAGTTCCAATGGAAAGCATCGGACTTTTATGAGTCTTGCAATGTGTTGCATAAGGTATGCATCAAGGTGGAGCGGTGCGTTTGGTTCAATTCGGTGCACACGGTATGTGTTCAATTCGAGTTTTAAATGGAACCCCAAGGTTGGGTGCATTCGATGTGTTGTAGTTATATATGTATCATTCAAGCAAATGACTTACCTATGAAACCATTTGGGGGAAAGATATCTCAACCCATTAGTTACTAAAAGGAGTCACAATCGCAAGCAAATGACTTACCTATGAAACCATTTGGGGGAAAGATATCTCAACCCATTAGTTACTAAAAGGAGTCAAAAAAGAGCAAAACCGATCCCAAAATCGCAAGCAAATGACTTACCTATGAAACCATTTGGGGGAAAGATATCTCAACCTATTAGTTACTAAAAGGAGTCAAAAAAGAGCAACAGAGCCTGAGAGATCTTCTAAGACATATGTACACTAGTACACATTGTTGGAAACAAACCAAGGTAGTTCCGATGGAAAGCATCGGACTTTTATAAGTCTTGCAATGTGTTGCGTAAGGTATGCATCAAGGTGGAATAATGCATTCAGTTAGGTCCATACGGTACGTCCACAATTCCAATTTGAGGTGCAATAACATTCCCATCGTCATCGAGCTCTGGTTCCATGCCAAGAACTGTCTCTGCAATAGACTTCTCATGATCATTCAATGGTGCAAGATCACCTTTCCATGGAGGGCGCATTTTGTGCATCCTACCTCTCACTCCACCTGCACTAGTAGATGGTCGATAGACCTTCCTCCACCATAAAGCACGCGAACGTGCTCTAGTAACTCTCCAATCAATCACCTTGAGCTCTGCATGGAGCATGTGATAAATCTCCTCCTCCTCCACTCATGCAAATTCTCCTCAATCCTTGCTCAATGTAAAACTCTCCTCAAATGCAATAGGGAAAACCTACAAAATTGATTAAAATAACATTTTTTCAGCTTCAACACAATTATAAATGACAAGTTGGAAGATCCAAAAAAATACCTGTCTTAGACCTTTACGAGTCCATGATAATCGTAGAAGCCAAAGATTGGCTTTGCAATATACCATATGTAGTTACGCCACATTGAGACAATTGTGTAATTTGGTATGCACCAATGACAATGTACTCCAATTATGCTCTCATGGGCTCGTCGAATAGTCCTAAAATTGATATCAATTTTTTTAATGTCATAGAAATCAAATGGAGAATAGGGATAAATCATAAGAGTAAACACAAAAAGTTGAAAACCTCGAATGAGACTCGTAATGCATATGGAGAGATCATGGGGTGCCCATAGCCATAACGGTTCCACCACTTGAGCCCATGAGATGTAACATCATGCCACAAAGACGTGGAACGTGCATATGCTATGCCAATATTGCCCATATATGTCGAGAATTTACTATCAAAAGTGACCTTCTAATTCTCGGTCATGACACCCTCCATATATAAATCTTTCATGTGTCAAAGCGATCATTGACTCTATAATCTCGTTCTTTGAAATACGGATGGAGTGATTCCACAAACCATGAGGCTCTATGCAAAAGATCAATACAGTGTGCACTGCAAGGGATCTAAACAATGCTTGGGAACTCAGCTTCTATCATCTCCCCCATCCTCTTACAATTAGAGGCCTTGCCTATCACTACTTATACCACATTGGGAACTCCTCCTTCTATAGCTAATTTGATATGCTCATAAATGACCCGCACCACTACAATCCACTCCCTTCAGAAAATAGGTTCCTAAGTAAGACGAGACCATTATATTGATGATGTGGCATCATCTAAAATCACTCCATCCATCGGATGGAATGAAACAACCATAAGTTTTCCACCCTCCTATGATAGGTCCTAACTGCAATTCAATACTTTCTTGCTCCTCAATGAGCATGGACGTACGTAAGCAGTTATATAAAACCCCATGCCAATCATCATTGGAAGTTGTCACTTGAGCTATTGCCCTCACCATCAACTTCCAAGCATCGATGCTAACAACATTGAAAGAGAAGTTGCATTCAAGTATGCCACACTCAATTTCAATCTTCACAACCTTTTGGCATTGTTTCTCTAAGCCTATAAGAGGAATAGAGTCCCCCTTGTCTACGTATTTGGCTTGGAGGACTAGAGTCATTTACATGGGCAAAGCTTTCACTCTCTTTCATTGGGTGCATGTACGACTTCTATATGAAGAAGCACTAGGTCTTGCCCTATGTCCCACTTCTAGGTCCTCCAATATATCAATACAGGCTACCACAGACTCATGTCTACGAAAAGCCACAACTTCTTGCATGACATTGAGCTCATGTCATGCTGCCTAAGCTACGTCATGGGGAACTTTTGCACAAGGTGATATTCCAAACCCTCCTATTCCTGCCACATGTCGAATAAGGCGTGTAGTTGTTGTGCAGAATCATGCACACCCGCCTCCCTGTTGCCAAACCAGAATTGGTAGGATTTACCAATTCATGGCTTGATGTGAATGTCCAAAAGCAGGAAATTCCATGACGAATAATGAAGGCAAGATGGATAGATGTAATGGAACCTGTAATTATGGAAACAAATTATATTGCATGCACGGGTCACGATGTGTAGTTAATAGTTATGAATGCAATCCTTGGCTTCCAAGTGTATGTGAAGGTAGACCAAAGATGTGTAAGTACTTTCTACAAAGGATGGATGATGGAACAAAGCGTACAAGCTATGAGTATGCACTATGGGACAAGAGAGCAAGGGCTGAAGTAACAAGTGACTCGGGACTCTATGAGCCAAGAAATAAGGGAGGGTTAGCTTCAAGGAGGGTCTCTCTCTCTCCCTCCCTCCCTCCCTCCCTCCCTCCCTCCCTCCCTCTCTCTCTCTCTCTCTCTCTCTCTCTCTCTCTCTCTCTCTCTCTCTCTCTCTCTCTCTCTCTCTCTCTCTCTCTCTCTCTCTCTCTCTCTCTCTCTCTCTCTCTCTCTCTCTCTCTCTCTCTCTCTCTCTCTTTTCAATGCATCACGGGCATTGAAGAAAAAGAAGGCTCTACCCCCGAGTCCGATGGGAAGACACTATGCAAGATACTCGGCTACAAAGAGGAGTCCCCCCCATTCATCAAGTCTTGGAGAACGGGACGAGACCCCACGAAGAAGAGAGCTCTCATTCTACACTTCCCTTCCGAAGATATAAGATCTACTTTCCTACGCAAGAGGGTGATTTTGAGAGCACTTGATGGCCCCCCCATCTACCTTGACGATGATCTCACACCCATGCAGGTAGCACACCGTCGTGCATGCATGCCGAGAGTACATCAAGCTCGCAAAGAAGGAAAGAAGGCTTCATACAGAGATGGTCGTGTCATCATTGATGGCAAGGCCATCCCATAGGGATTCGCGGCCTGTGAGACACTCGAGGAGATACACCTTGCAGTTTGGAACTGCAATGGAGATCTATGGACACACCCAGAGAGATTGGAAGAGGTGCGCAAAGGCAAAGACATCATTATGCTCACAGAGACACATGAGAGCCCGGACCGGGGCCTACCTCGAGTCCACGGTTTTCAGTGGGAGTCCACATACAGAGAGTGTACACGTCAGCACACCACCCGAGGATCAGGAGGAGTAGCCATACTCTTTAGAGATGGACTTCAGAGCAGGATACAGATAGTCGCACGTGATTCACAGGCCAGGTATCTTTGGATTCGACTCCAGCTCTCGCAGGAGCGGATCATCTTCATAGCATTATGCTACTTTGCTCCTTCTAGCTCGCGTTTCGCTATCATAGATCGAGAGGAGGACTCACCATACACTTGCTTGTCAGAAGAGATTACAGAGTACTCTGCATTAGGGGAAGTCTTCCTTATGGGAGACTTCAATGCAAGGACAGGCAACGATCAGTGTGAGATATTTGACCCAGAAGACCCAACTACATACCATAGAGGATGAGTCTACAGCTCGAGCTTCAGCTGACCCTACACACACTCACTATGGCACTCACCTACTCAGACTAGGCTCTCGACATAATCTCGTTATCTATAACGGGATGACTCAGTGGCCTACCTCAGGAGGATTGACATGCATACCACACTCAGTCACAGATGGCGGGGGAAGTACAGTAGATTACGTCATGGGGTCCAGAGAGGCCATCCACCTACTTACCTCATTCACCATCCCACCCATACCCATTGGGGCCGATCACACATACCTCGCACTCTCCTTGAAGGGAGACACCCCTTTACGCATACCCGCAGCACGCATCCCACACACCACCATCCACTTCACACACGAGCTAGCTCACATATATGCGGCTCGAGTCGAGAAGGGTCTTCTCTTACTTCATCCTGACACTCCACTATCCCTACTCACCTCTCAGATAGCATCAGTTCTTCAGACATCAGCCATCAGCTCCTTCCCACACACCATCCATTCTCGTCACACACCTCCTCCCGGGACTATGCCACAACATCGTTGGTATGATGAGGATTGCAGAGATCTTTACCGCCGACTACGAGCTCAGCGAGCATTGGGAGAGATCACAAAGAGAGAGGCCAAGGGACAGATGAAGACTCTCACACGTCGAAAGAGGCGAGCCTTTGAGGAGGCACAGGAGCTTGAGCTATACCATCTCTTTATGAGTATGGACAGTGCTGCAGCATGGCACAGCCTACGAGAGCCACGCCCGACCACACCTATTGGAGACCCACACACATGGCATGACTATGCTCAGAGGTTATATGAGGTACCTAGGCAGCCTCCCATTCCCCAGCCACTTGAGCCTCGCCCTACTAGTTCTTCTCTCTTCACAGCAAAGATGGTTGAGAGGGCCATACGACGACTGCGACATGGACGTTCGACAGACCACGCGGGATTGCAGAGCGAGCATCTCATATATGCAGCCTCCACTATAGCCCCGTTGATTGCACATGTCTTCAACCGGGCTATAGGAGAGGGCTTCCCAGAGGAGTGGACTAGGCACACCATTGTGCCTATCCACAAATCGGGCGACACCCTGGATCCAGGGAACTACAGGACCATCATGATTGGCCACACCATGGCCAAACTATACGGTGCCATACTTGAGGCAGAGCTCAGCTCATATGCAGAGACTGAGGGGCTACGAGCACGAGGCCAGGCAGGTTTTCGACGGGCTTTCTCTACTATTGATCACATCTTCATTCTGCGCTGCCTCATTGATGGGGCAAGGATGCGGAAGAAGAGGCTATATTGCTGCTTTGTGGACTTCCGCAAAGCTTTTGATACGGTGCCGCGAGAGAGGCTCTTCCAGCGCCTCCAGAGCTTGGGAGTACCATCAGGGATGATTTGGGCCATCTATGCACTCTATGAGCAGGTGACTGGGAGGGTACGGTGTCCAGGAGGTATGTCTGAGGCCATTGCTAGCACCATCGGTGTTAAGCAAGGCTGCCCACTCTCTCCCACTCTATTTGGTCTCTACATTGACGAGATTGAGGACTACATTCTCCGAGCTGGAGGAGAGGGTGCAGACCTCGCAGGTACACATGTCCACATTTTATTATATGCCGATGACATTGTCTTGATTTCAGAGTCACCCGAGGGATTACAGCGCCACCTTGAGGCCCTGGATGAGTTTTGTACACAGAGGGGCTTGACAGTAAACCTTGGCAAGACCAAGGTCATGATCTTCCACACCTCCCCCATGGTGAGGAATGGAGCAGGATTCAGAGCTGGTGGTGGACAGATTGAGGTGGTCACTTCCTATGTCTATCTCGGAGTCACATTCACGAGCTTGCCTGGCCCCTTCAGCATGAGACAGGCAGCCACCGATAGACTCACACGCGGATATGCAGCTTTAGCCATGTTAGAGCGGAGATGTCACCAAGCACACTTCCAGGAGCCCCGCACGAAGGGCTGGCTATTTGACACACTGGTCAGACCAGCTATGATGTATGCCGCGACGGTTTGGGCCCCAGGTCTCACAGTCACCCAGTGGAGTGCGATCGAGAGGCCACAGGTACGTATGATCTCGCGATTATTTCGTGGGAAACAGTCGGTGCCACATGACATCATCAGGGCAGAGCTAGCTGCACCACCCATGGCAGTAGAGGCACTATTCCAGACTATCTGCTTTATTCAGAGGATTAGGGACCTCCCTACAGATAGACTCACACACAGAGCTCTTGAGGCATCTATACAGATATCAGAGTCAGGATATGAGAGAGCTTGGTACACTCAGGTTAGAGTCTGGTTTGATAGTCATGGACTTGATATGGACAGATTGCCGCCTTTTCAGTATGACCCAGATTCACCTCACATCCACCTCTCTCGTCGTGAGAGGAATGTTGTGCTCAGACAGGATCTCTGGCAGCTTTACATTAGTCAGACATGGCACACACCACACATGGGATCGAGACTATCGCACTATCGAGACCAGTTCATAGACATACTAGCTGAC
>CM035412.1:193379068-193466568 GCA_020310875.1 Ceratopteris richardii
TGATAAATTGTATGATTCAGATATCCGGCTTGTGTAGATATAAACTGACAGTCTGACAGATAGCCAGACATCAAAAGAAAAATTATTAAATATAAATATTATTCTCCACAAGTATATTGATGCACCTCTTTGATCCCTACTCAGCAAGCCTTCATATTTCCGTTTCCATTTGGCAGCCTCCTCCAGAGCTTGAGCTTTGCCTTCAGCAACAATTGTATAAGCATTTTCCACCGCTGCAAAAATGATTCAGTACACAAATTAGTCGGAAAGATATAACAATGCAATATTTAGGTTAATAAAATCCCAGGTATGCCAATGTCAAAAATGCTTTTTTGTTGCCAATCACTGATGACAAGATGCGTCTTGCACACATCAGATGGAAGATATAAGAATGCAATTTTTATGTTAATAAAATCCCAGGCATGCCACTCTCAAACATGTTTTTCTTCTTGCCAATCACTGATGACAAAATGCTTCTTGTGCACATCAGATAGAAGGTCTCTCTCGAAGCAACAAATCAATGCACATTGTACTGCAACTTCTTTTCCCTTTCCATATCATACCTGTTAAAAAATGCAAACCTATCCTGACTTATGATAACTTAATCACCAACTACAGTGAAAGAAAGCGTCTGACACAAGCCCACGTTCATACTTGAAATAGAAAAGAAATGTTCTGATGCATTGATTGGACTTGGAAAAAAGGCGGGGCTTCTAACAAAACCAACAGCAATCAAAATGATACAGAACTCTTTCATGGTCCACTAAATAAGCAGGCATTTTTCTCTTGCAAAATAATGAAATCTTACAACTCTCGTCTTTGACAAGAATGTGATATCTGAGAAAAACCTATACAATAACCTCCGAGTCATGACTCATCACACAATCTCCCAATGAAATACCCGACGACAAAAAGCACAAGGACATTGAAGAATGAAATACATACAGAACCAATTTAAAATGCATCTTCTCTCAAGGAACCCCTCAGTCATGATGAAAACAACCATTTCCTTTGATTGAAATGCACACATGTATACCTATCCTCTCGCCAAGATAATTGTGCAATGAGAGAAGCACCAAGGCTCATGAATTCTTCTTCTTTTAACAGAATAACGAGTTGGAAAAATCAACATCATCCATGTTATGTCCCCAAAATTAAATTACATCTGGATGGGTGCTTGTTAAGTCGCCCAGTGAGATCTAGGCCACGTCCTCATTCGAGGGTTTTATAGGACCCATGGGCTCAAGCACTTGGACACTTGGCCCTTCGGCAGAGCCTCGTCACCCGTACTGGTGGGGGACTGGTGATATGGGTCCCTTGGAGGTGGCTGCCCACTTGGTTGCACGCTCTCAGGCTCAGGGGTGAGCCCGTATTGTCTCTATGGCTGGGAGGTGAGTCTGATGTCCACCCGTTTATTGTTTGTGAATATGGCTTGTGATTTGACTTGTCTCGAAGTGAGGATCGTGGAGGTTCTAACATTGGTATCAAAGAAGCTCTATGCTTGTATGGAATAGGCAGGACAACGTGCACAAAACCATCAAAGCTCATGGAGCTTTGATGGTTCCTGTGAATATGGCTTATGACTTGACTTGTCTCGAAGTGTGGATCCTGGAGGTTCTAACATTGGTATCAAAGAAGCTCTATGCTTGTATGGAATAGGCAGAACAACGTGCACAAAACCATCAAACCTGAGCCATGATGGCTCAGCTTGACATGCTTCTCACCCTCTCGCATGGGATGGTATGGGACGCTTCCAAAAGGAGAAAGGAGGATGGAGGGAGAAAGGAGGATGGAGGGGGGGAGCACATGCAAGCCAATGGTTGGAGAACATAGGTAAGTCCCTTTCTTTTTGTGTTTTCCATGTAGGTAGGTGATTGGATGACTGGCCCTCTCCAATTGCACACTTGTTGGCCGCCATGACTGCCTCTCTCCTTCTCTGCATAAAAGTGAGAGGGCATCATTGGCTGCTCTTGTGTGTGGTTGGGTAGAGAAAGGGAGGCTATGTGGGAGCAGCCACCTTCAAAGGAGAGAAGTGTTGGAGTTTAAGGTCTCTAGAAGCACGCGTACAACACAAGGAAGAAGAAGAAGCTTGGAACACAACACAGAATACTAAATGAATTACCAAGTGAATGTACAAAGATAAGTAACCCGTTAGGGTTATAGGCGTATATACAAGCCGGGGGAAGAGAGAGGGGGGAGGGGGAGGGGGAGGGGAACCTCCTAAAAAGGGAAAAAAGTGCCCCGGCGGTTCTAAGTGTGTTCATACACATCACTACCGAAATATATCAACAAATCCCCCTTGGGAGTGATGCGGTGAACTAGGAGTTGACACTCATGTATAAGGATGTGCCAAACTATGTGGGATCAATCCACAAAAGGAAGTAAGCCCAAAGCTTTGCGGAAAGCTTCAAACTTCTCTATAGGCAAAGCCTTTGTGAAAAGGTATGCAACGTTCTCCTGTATGGGCACATATGCCAAACTAGTCTCTCCAACAAAGAACCTCTCCTTGACATAATGATAGTGCACCTCAATGTGCTTAGTACGAGCATGGAACACAAGGTTCCTTGCAACTTCCAATCCCCTCTTAACTTTTAGTGAAGATGGTGGTGGTAGAAGACTGACCAACACCCAAATCAGCCAAAAGGCATCTAAGCCACACACACTCAACAAACAATGTGAAAGCTTCCCTATACTCAGCCTCAGAACAGGAAATGGCCATAGTAGGCTGTTTCTTGTTCAACCAAGATATGCATGAGCTACCAAGCATGAAGCAAAAACCACTGGTGGACACAGAGTCTCACTGGCCCAATCACAGTCAAAAAAAACATGTAAATCTGGCAGTAGTGATCCCCCCTTGATAAAACAATCCAAGTAGCCGGGTACCAAAGTAGCGAAAGATGCGTTTAACCGCCTGCCGATGCTTGACATCTCGACAATGCATAAACCTTCTCATAGGAGAGACAGCAAACTGAATATCATGTGGGATAATGCATAAGTAAATCAAGCATCCATCAGCATGCTGATAGAGAACAACATCAAATGCATCTACAGCATCACGAAAACTCAACCGTAAACCTGTTTCCATAGGAGTGGCAATAAGTTTGCAGTCTTCAAGGCCAAAACATTACAATAATGTGTCAATATATTTTGTTTGACACAAAGCTACTCCGCCATCAACCTACATAAACTGAATGCCCAAATAATGATGCAAACACCCCAAATCTGACATCTCAAAAGAGGCATGCAAATCAGCCTTAAAATCAGTAATATGCTTCTCATTAGGTCCAGTCAACAACATGTCATCAATGTAGACCAACAACAATGAGAAGCACATCATTTGCATGCTTAACATATAAGGTGCTCTCAGTTTGAATGTTCTCAAAACCATGTGCAATCAAGTAGGCACGTATTTTTTCATACCAAGCACGTGGTGCTTGCTTCAAACCATAGCCTTTGTCGATCTGCACACTTTGTTTTCATGCCCTTTCTGCACAAAACCACGAGGCTGAAATACATACACTTCTTCATATAAATCACCATTCAGAAATCGACTTTTGATGTCCAACTGATGTACATTCCAACCCTGATGAACTTCAAGTGCACAAATGCTACGAACGCTAGTCATTCGACATGTCGGTGCAAAGGTTTCATCAAAATCAATGCCTCTTTCATGAGCATAACCTTTTGCAACAAGCCTAGCCTTATACCTGTCAACTCTTCCATCAGGCTTACGTTTCAGCTTGTATATCCATTTAGATCCAATGGCCTTTTTGCTTGGAGGCAAATCACATAAAGACCAAGTACCATTCTTCATAATAGCATCATATTTTGATTGCATGGCAACTATCGAATTTCCTATTTGTGCTTCATCAAAAGAAACATCCTCCTCATCACAAAGACTAGAGGAAGCCATAGCATAGAAAGCTGACGCAAAAGAAGCACCATGAGCGCCTGAACAAGTAGGATATGACAGACCTGCATCTAATTTGTTATTTTGCAAAGTCTTCACCAACCATTTAGGCATAGTTTTTGCCTCCTTTATATCAACCCTCTCATCAATAAGTGCATCATGTAAATCGGCATCTGAAATGGAATTATCTGCATCATCATGTGAAACCTGTAAAGGCTGAGAAATTGCCTCATTTGGACTAGCACTTGACTCTCCACCTGTAAAAAGAGGAAGCAAAGTGTCGGATAGATCTTTGGAGCTAACAGATGTCTCCTTAGTACATGAAAGTAACAGCTGAATTGCATCTTCCACAAAAACAACATCACGGCTAACCAAAATATGTTTAGTCTCTGGATGATACACACGATAGCCGTTGCTTTCAAAACTGTACCAACCAAAAATACATTTTAGAGCTTTATCATCCAATTTTCTCCGTTGTTATTCACTCACTAATGCATATGCCAGACAACCAAAGACACATAGATGAGAAACAAATGGCTTGCGACCATGCCAAGCCTCATATGGAGTGATAGACTTCAATGCTTTGGTGGGACACTTGTTAAGTACATATGTTGCATACATATCAGTCTCAAGCCAAAAGTTATGTGGTAAAGCCTGACTTTTGACCATACAACTCGCCATCTCCATGAGTGACCTGTTCATCATGTCAGCAACTCCATTATGTTGAGGTGTATACGGCACTGTACACTGATGTTTTATCCCACATTCAGCCAGAAATGCATTAAAATCAAAAGAAATGTACTCCCCCCCTTGATAAGAATGGAAGATGCCCATTTTACATGCTGACACATTTTCAACCAAAACCAAAAACTGTTTGAAGCACATAAACACTTCGGACTTTGCTTTCAATTGATACACCCATGCATGCCTCGAAAAATCATCAATAAAAGTCACGAGGTAAAGGTGGTTCTCAAAAGAGGGTGTCTGCATACTACCAAAGACATCACTATGAACAAGCTTCAATTTTTTAGAAGCTTGAACTGAACCATCTTTTGGGAAGGAGGAATGGTGCATTTTGCCCAAAATATAACCTTCACAAACATGTTTACAAGATGTCTCAAGTTTGAGAGAGAGAACACCATTTCAGATATCTGCAGGTGTAGCAAACTAGCATAATTCAAATGATCAAAGTGTGCATGCCAAAGCTTTGTATATGAGATAGCCTTAGAATCTTGAACGGCACATGTTGAATCATTCACAAATTTTGCATAATCTACGAGTTTATACAACCCGCGACACAAAATGCCAAAAGCAATAATAACATTGCCATTTGACAGACCATGAATTGTACATATGTCATCAACAAATTTCACAACCAAGCCGATCTTGGCTAATGCTAAAACTGATAACAATTTTTTCTTGATACTTGACACAAACAAAACATCTGACAATGTGAAAGAGCTACCGTCAGCACTAGTCATAATGATCTTACCAATTCCCATTACACGTGACAATATTCCCTGTAGAGTCAAGCTCAAGTGAGCTGAAGAAACTGCGCTGCGAGGTAATATGTTTGGTTGCCCCACTATCAAAGTACCAAACATCTGAGTCTATTGCAGACATACACTGTTCATGAAAAGATGGGTCATAACTACAAACAATAATAAACGCCATTCTTACTCTGCACAAGATTAGCCGACTCTATTTTAGGTGGAGGCCTCTGCAACAACCATTCCGGCCTCTTTTTCTTTGCCTCTTTTGTAGCCAGTTTTGGACAACTCTTTACGACATGATCATTTCCTTTACAGTATTTGCAAAACAATTTTTGCTTTTCTGTTTTCTTCCCGTCTTTGTCTTCCTTTTTCGATTGCTCAGAATGAGCAGGTTTCTGCATACTAGTAGATGAGCTCCATTTACCTTTGCCCTTCTGACTAGCTAAGAAAGCTTGATCTGCTACACGCATGATGGACTTGTTCTCCTACATGCATGATGAACCTTCTTTGTCTCGACTGAACATCCTACAACAAAACAGAGACCAACTTCTCAAATATTAAGGCAATTGGATTGCCTTTCATTATTAACCAAAGAGTAGAAGCAAAACTCTGATATGATTCTGGAAGACCATTCAAAACAGTATGCATAAGTGACCTCTCTAGCAAGACTTCATAAGCAGAAATCAATTGCTCCTTCAAATCTTTGATCTTCTCAAAAAACTATCCATCGAATCTCCTTCATTCATATGTTCACTCTCCAACTGTTTTCGGAGGTAAGCAACACTAGCCTCATTCCTTGCCCGGTACAAAGTGGTAAGTGTATCCCAAGAATCCTTTGCTTTTTTGCAAGAGTGAACATGAGGGATAATGGCACGTTTGACAGACAAGACGATCAATGCATGTGCCCGAGGATCTCTTCTATCCCAACGAAGTTTCTTTGCAATAGGTGTAGTAGGGACAGAAGCAAAAACAGGAACCTAAAGATCATCATCTTCAATGCCATCTACATCACCTTCAATAACTGTATTTGGAGGTGTAGTAGGTTGTTTTCCAACACACTACACAATATTCCACAGTCCTTTTGCGACCAATACATGACGCATCATATATTCCCATAATGGGTAATTGGTACCATCCAACTTATCCTAAACAACCAATATACCAAATACATCATTTCTTTTAGCCATGGCCACTAACTAAAATACCTTGATTCAAAAAAATGACCGTATCTCAAAAAGTTGAACATAATTACCTGTCAAGCTCCATTAAACCTGTAGGAGACTTTGAGACCCTTGTACTGGCGAACCAAAAGGACGAAACTACCTACACAAGCATTGTGATAAAGCGTTCGGAGATCGAAACGAGCTCAGATCGAAATTTGCACGACATAGCAAAACTGTTTAGAACTCCTAATCACCCTAACTAAGCTCATCAATTTTCGTGCGATTCTGAGACTATGACCGAAGAAGTGCCGACAATTCCCTAGATGAAGCGATGACCTTCTCTGATACCAATTATTGGAGTTCAAGATATGCGGAAGCATGCGAACAGCACAAGGAAGAAGAAGAAGCTTGGAGCACAACACACAATACTGAATGAATTACCAAGTGAATGTACAAAGATAAGTAACCCATTAAAGGTTATAGGCGTATATACAAGCCAGGGGGGAAAAACCTCCTAAAGAGTAAAAAAGTGCCTCACCCGTCCTAAGTGTGTTCACACACATCACTACCAAAATATATCAACAAAAAGTTATCTCCTTGTTGGATGCCCTTCAGCCCTGTTGGGTGAAGAAAGTTTGACGAGCTCCTGATTTTTGTCCATGAGGCATGCCTAAAGGGAAGCCCATCATCAGCCGCCTATAAGATGCATTCATTGGTATGAGGAAATCACATGTGCACTCTGGAATGAATGGGCTAGATGGGAAAAGTTGAAAGGAATGGGATGGAGCTTGTAGGGAGAGTTGGGCAGCTACCATATCTATGGGTTGCCCCCTCTCTTTGCACTCCAGCCCAGCCTAATTCTTTTCCCTCACACAACCTCCATATGAGTGCACAGTTGTGCATGGCTGTAATTTATCCACAGGTTGAAGGAAAGGGAGCTGCCATCTTCCTTGGACAGCGAGGCACCTTTAAGGTAGTGGTATTAGATGGGCATTGGCTTTTTTACCTTGGCTGCAAGGCAATTACTTGGGCTGCAAGGAAACTTTCATTTGGGATTCAATACAATCTAACACATGGCATAAATTTAGTGGACTCACCTCATCAAATGGGATGCATGCATTCTCTTCCATACATTCCATATGGCTGGTATAAATTGGGTGATGTGTAAATTAGAAAGTTTTGAAAACTTTCTAGATTAATTAAGGATGTAGTTGGAAAATAGTGGAGGTGGGAGGATCTTAGTTTAGGAACATACAAATGGCTTCTCCTCTCTTCATCTTGGCATAGCACACATTCACGAAGATTGTACATAGAGAGAAGAGTTTGTCACACCTCAGCCTCCAGACTTGCACTTTGAGCCACTCCAATTTCTCCTTCGTCATGGAGATGTTCCCACAAGTGGGGTTCTTTACCCAACTTTGAGCATACCCATGGTATGACGGAGATGAAGGGCATGAGTACACTCACTTTCCTCTTTGGTTGGGAAGTGGCAAGGGAGGCCCTCGACACATATTCATGGGATTCTGAGGATCTTGGGCATTGACCCAAATCCCCAAGGATCTATTGGATCTTATAGCTACTCAGATGGAGTGGAGATGCCGCAAGGAGTACTTATTCAAAGTGCTCTTATACCCATTGGGTATGACTGTAGACATAAGAGGAATTGATCGGGGCATGGCCTTGATAATCAGAGAAAATCCTTGGGGGAGGAATTTGCCTACCAATATCGAACTGGAGCTAGATAGTGGAGGAGAACTATGGCAAGAGCCATGCCTTGCAAGGTCTTGAGCCTTCGTGGAAGGGATTTCCACTTGACAACTAGTGGTTGATAGAGGATCATGGTCACACAGATAGATAGATAGATAGATAATGGACAGAGGGAGACCGTCGTCTACCTCATGCCACATGGTGTGACTAGGAGTTAGATGAGTGATTGGTATCTTATGACGCGCGGGGGGGGGGGGGGGGGGGGATCATTTTTGAGATCCAAGGCAATTGGCCTATATGATCTCATGTGGATGAGACCCGATTGGCCTGTATGGTCTCATGTGGATGAGACCTAATCTTAGGTACGGAGACGCATCCTTCCAAACATGTTCAGTTTTCATACGTATGTGTGTGACAAGTTGGGTTTCTCTCTCATAGGTCATTATATGTGATTATGGACACGAACTTAGGGATTGATGAATGATCATTGAGATGGTATAACTACCAACCTTCACATCCATAGAAATTATGTTCCGAGAGGATTGCCACATGGTGGGTCATAGATCGTGTTTGCCATGAGACCACCTAGAGTGAGACCTCTACACATGTTTCTGTCGTATATACCCTGTGGAAAGAGTCAAAGGATGCAAGCCATGAGAGAGCAGATATTGGGTGCCTCTCTATCACAGACAGAGATTGCCATGTGAGAGAGGATCTTCTTCCTCCATGACCACCTACAATGTTGGAAGCAATATCATATAGGTACAATGTTCTATTGGTCAAATTTGCTCAAGTATCACAGCATGAGTAGCTACAACTTTGGTACCGTCTACAACAAAAAGCACCTAGCGCCTTGGATAGCGCAGCACTCTTCCAAAGAACCCACGCAGGTTCGATTCCCGGCGGCAGCACGACGTGAAGGATATCTTTGGCATGCTTTTCTCATGTAAAAACAGTGGAGGACAGTGACGGATTCAGCGAGGTATGTTAGACTCAAGATATAACCGGCAGGAGATGGTTGAACCACACCCTAAGAGTGAGAATTAGGAAGTAATCCTCAACCATGGCTTTTGGGGCAACTGGTTAGCCCATCATACTCCTAGTCAGTAGGTCTTGAGTTCAAATCCCACAATTGGTATGAGAGCTAAGGAAGTAGACTTGGGCAAGGCGGATGGAAGGAGCGCGCGTCGATTTCAAAAGTAAGCTTAACAAAGATTTGAGTGTATCTCCCAATCCATAGGTCGGATTTCGATGTATAATATACCGTTGGAAAGCTCTCGGAACGACCATTCCAATGGACACACTAGATTGGGGGATCCAAGATACCTAGCATGGGTGAGAACCAAGTTCAAGAGACCGAGGTTGAGAGCAAGGCAAGTCTGTAGGCTAGTTGCAAAGAAGCGGAAAGGCAAGGTTCAAGATACCAAGGTTGAGAGCAAGGCAAGTCTGTAGGCAAGTGGCCAAGAAGCGGAAAGGCAAGGCTCAAGACACCAAGGTTGAGAGCAAGGCAAGTATGTAGGTAAAGTGGCCAAGAAACGAAAAAGGCAAGGCTCAAGAGACCAAGGTTGAGGACAAGAAGGTTCAAGAGACTTTGCGAGGGTGAGGACATCAATCCAAGGAGAGATCAAGGATTGATCATTGAGGACAATGATCTCTAGAAGGAGAAGAGAGTGTTAGACTCAAGATATAACCGGCAAGAGATGGTTGAACCACACCCTAAGAGGGAGGATTAGGAAGTAATCCTCAACCATGGCTTTTGGGGCAACTGGTTAGCCCATCATACTCCTACTCAATTGGTCTTGAGTTCAAATCCCACAAGGTAGTTTTCGCGATTATGTTTTTAAAAGTGAGCGATCGTAGAGCTTTATTAATGTGCTTTTGGAGAAGCTTTTGGAGGGTAATCTAAAACTATATAAGAAGAGCTTGGCTCATTGTTAAGACATCCTACACCTAGTTCAACACAAGCTTTGGAGCTTGGTTCCTCAATAGAGGTGGTGCTTCTTAGCACATGGGGCAGTCATGTTGCTATTTTGGAGCATGTTGAGGAGCGGCTATGGAGTTCTTCTTGGAGAAGAAGAGTGTGCTAACACTCTTGCTTATGGAGAGGACTTATCTATTAGTAGCTTGGTGGTGTGGATCGGCAATTCACATGATGTATTTGAAGATTGTCTTCTACATGAAGATTTTGGGTTACTTCAAAGACATTGGATGGTGATTAACATAAGATTTACATCTTATGTTAAGAATTCAGGTACATATTCTCTTTATGCACACAGGTACTACTTGGAGATTATGGAAGCAGTGGCATCCATATTAGGAGGAGTCGTCTTATTCGGCATAGGTACAAGAGAATCAGTACATGTATGCTTTATGCATATTTGGATGAGGTGTTCGAGAAGATACATTCATATGAGTTTGAGGATTTCTTACAGCAAACTTGTTAGCATTCTTTGCTACTTTTGTAAGTATGTGATCTTTTCATACACGTGTCTCACTTAGGGTCTTCCATAGCCTAAAGTTAGATGAGGGTTTGTTGATTATCAGTTTTAGACTGATCCTTCCTCTTTCTGTCACTCATATTCACTCTTCTACAACCTATTAGGTCACACATCTCATATATATTCAGATTTCTATCCATACATCTGAATATATTTGTTGCATTTGTACATTCACTCATCCATCTATTTCTGTTCACATAGAGTGGTTGAGAGTTTTGCTCCCACATTGTAATTCGAACATTTGTATATATGATAGTGTGAGTAAGCAGTGGCTTACGTAACACTTTACACATGTTGTCTAGTCTCTCTCTATCTTTGTCTCATCATTTGTATGATTAAATGTGGTATGTTCATGTTGTCTAGTCTCTCTTTATCTTTGTCTCATCATTTGTATGATCTTGGACCTATGGAACCTTGGACCTGTGGTATTAGTTATGGGCCTACTAAATTTCCAACATTTGGTATCAGAGCATTCAGGCTCCTAGATTCTCAAGTTCCCAGACTTCCAAGTTTACAACATATGATTTAAAAGCATCTTCTAACATTTGACATTTGACATACACACTTTATCTAGATGAGTAGAGATTTGAGAATCAAAAAAATTCAGTCACATGTTTATTCATCAGTGTGGAGTATGAAGTTGATGATCTGCTAGCAGCCGAATACTTTTGGAAGAGTATGAAAATACTTTACAGAAGTATTACTTGAAGACCAAGACTTGATGAAGAGAAGGCTACTTCAAAATCAAGGAAAAACAATGGTTTGAAGAAGATGAAGGAATCAGATCAACATCAAATCACAGGTATCAGTTTCTACTATCAGTTTATCATTTGCAGGTCATATCTTAGAAGAGCAGTTATGAAGAGATTTGAAGAATTGAAGAAGTGATTTCGTACACTTTCATTCTTTGAAAGTAAAAACATTAGCTACATCAAAACAAATATCTAGAGGTTTTTCTGAACGGTTTTTGTTAGATCTCTTTCATGGCAAGAAAGCTCATCTAAGAAGACAAATGTGGAGAGCATCAGTTTTGTTTTCAGCCAATCTTGTGTTGTAAGTTGGTTGGAAGTTTTTTGCTCACATTTTGTATCTAGAGAGGTAACTCTTAGAAAGGTAATTCATCATTCAGACAAACGGTTGGTGAATTCAGTCATATCAGTCACATTTGAAGCAGAGTTTTGATTCAGAGATATGAGGAAATGGTAAAACATGATTCTATGTTCACTTCCATTTATATACCATGTTTGTTTTGTCTCTTACTCTTAGCACTAGAGGAAGAGAAAAGTTCATTTGAAGAAGTTAAGAGTGCTTGCTACTTCAAGATGAAGAGAACAAAAGGTATGGAAGAGAAGTTTGAAGATGTTGACATCATCAGGCCGAAGAAAGATGCAGAAAAAGAAGGTCCAACAATTCCAAAGGGAAAGTAAGACTTCCTTTTCTCTTATATTTTCCATATATTTTTCCTACTTTTATCCTCTACATCCAAAGACAAGTCTACGAGAACATCTTGTGAAAAAGATAATTTAAAGAAGAAGCAGTTTCTTGTTTTGCATTATACCTGGTCATGATTTAGTAGATTTGACAAAGAACTGCATTGAGAGAGAGAAAAGAAGCAGGTTTTGAAGACAACTTGTATATTTTGACTCATATGTATGAGTTATATATAAGTTGAAGATTTTGGGAAGGCAGCTATATGTTCCCTCAAAGAATTCTTGGAGTATCAATACAGAGCTACTTGGTATATGACAAGTTGCAGAGAAGTATATTTCTTCTTTATCTAACTCTTGAGGTAAAAGAGTATTTGTAGAAGATGTTGGAGACTTGAAGAGAGGTTTTATGTTTGGAAAAGTTACCTCATTCAGTATTTTCAGAAAACTTCAAAAAATTCAGATTTTTGATGTACCAGTTAGTTAAAGAATCTACTTTCTATGATTGTCTAGATTTTTTGGATACATGCTTGTATTCAAAAAAAGGTTCCAATTCAGATCCTATCACTTGATTGAGAAGTGGAGTTAGCCAAAGAAAGTCAAGCAGATACTATCACATTTCACCCGGATAGAATATGAAGATATGAAGTATCAACTTGCAGCTTTTGGAGTTCTCAAGGTGAGAGTTTGTCCACTTATGTTTCAAGAAGGAGTTGCAGATTCTTGGGAAGGATTTGTTTGGAGAAAAGTTTTACAACTTTGTGAGAAGCATGGACACTTGGAGACATTCAGATAGCAAATCAAACATTCAATCATGAAGGTTAGATGAGAGCAGATTCTACACAGGTATTTTGTTGGAGAGATCATTAATCTTGGATGATCTCATATGATCTTGTAAGATCTTGATAGATCTTGTATGATCTTGTATGATCTTGAATGATCTTGAATGATCATGAAGATCTTGAGTACTTATGAGTCCGATGTCTATCCTTTGTTTGTAAAGTTCTTAATATTGGAAGAAGTAAGTCGAAGATTCAGATTCTATCAGATTTGTGTTGCAGAGAAATAGAAGATACTTGTTATGTTGCAGAAGATTATGAATCCTAAAGTGCTTTCAGCAAAAGTTTTTTTTATATAGATCAGCTAACCTTATTCTAGATTTTGGGAAGCTGAGGAGTAAACAGTGAAAGCCATTAGCATCTGCAGTGCTAATAAAAAGGGTTCAGAAATTTTGTTTCAGATACAGGTATTGATCATTGAAGATCAGATTTATTAAAAGAAGGAAGACATTCCAGATTTCATAAAGTCTGATATACTTGAAGAATTCTGGATACTAGTGTTAAATCATCCAGGGGGTGATGAAACGTGAAGACTTATTTTCAGCCATATGTAAAAGAATGCAGTCATACCTATTGTTTCAAATACAGGTATTGATCATTGAAGATCAGATTTATTGAAAGAAGGAAGACATTCCTGATTTCATAAAGTCTGATATACTTGAAGAATTCTGGATACTGGTGTTAAATCATCAGGGGGGTGATGAAACATGAAGACTTATTTTCAGCCATATGTAAAAGTTTGCAGAGTCATACCTATTGTTTCAAATACAGGTATTGATCATTGAAGATCACATTTATTGAAAGAAGGAAGACATTCCAGATTTCATAAAGTCTGATATACTTGAAGAATTCTGGATACTAGTGTTAAATCATCCAGGGGGTGATGAAACATGAAGACTTATTTTTAGCCATATGTAAAAGAACGCAGAGTCATACCTACAGGTATTCCTATATCAGGTATTCCTATATTTCCTTTGTCAGTTTCTCTTTATGTTCCAGCTTTGAAAGAAGAAGGAAGAAGGAGAATGTCTGGAGAAAGTTCCTGTTAGGTGTTCGTGTTCAGGAGAAGGTTCCAGAGTTCTATTGAAGAGAAATTTGATATTTCAGAGAGGTATGTTTCAGAGGTGCGCACATTTATGTTTATACCAGATTCTGAAAGAAGGAAACAGGTATGAAAGAGGATGAAGACAAGATGACATCATAGATATGAAATTTTGAGACTCATGAGTTGAGTTGAGTTTTGTTGAGTACAATCAGAGATGAACCAGCTAGTGTTCATAATACACTAAGTTGTGAGTTGTGAGTCACAAGTCCGAGGATTCAGTTTCTAATTTTGTTTAGTGTATTTACATGACACAGCAGAAGTACGTTGAGAAAGCTTTCATAAAGTAAATGCAAATATGTGGAATCTGGATAGTGTATGTTTTCAGGTTTGAGAAGACAGGAGATAGCAGGTTCAGAGTCAGTACATGCTACATTTGTTGTCAAGCAGTGATTGCTTGATGTGTACACTATCTAGTTCGCATATTTTCTCAGGTATTATGGTTCATATTGAGCAAGTTCAAGTTTTTGAAGTTTGAAGGAAAGTCAAATTCAGTTTTGAAGAAGACTTTTAAAGAAAAGGTTTGAAGGTCAATTTTGGGAGTTCAAGTTTGAAGCTTATGCATAATTGCACGAAACGTCGTTTCGGGCATCCCGAAACGCTATGGAAAATGTGGTTCTCACTTACATGAGCCATTCACATTTCTGTTTCCTCTTGCCGCCTTCGCTCTCAAGTGTGTTTTTACCATGTGTCATGTGAACCGTGATAATGTGATTGACCATTTTAATTTTAATAATGTATTGAATCTGAATTCTTGATGGGGACTTGGAAGTTGGGAGTCGGGATTCAGGAAATGTAGTCTAGAGTCTAGAGTCTCTATGTAGACTTAGAAGTTAGAAGATAATTATGTTGTTTGAAGTTTCAACTTTCAACTTTCATATGTATTATATATATATATATATATATATATATATATATATATATATATAACTCTCTCTCTCTCTCTCTCTCTCTCTCTCTCTCTCTCTCTCTCTCTCTCTCTCTCTCTCTCTCTCTCTCTCTCTCTCTCTCTCTCTCTCTCTCTCTCTCTCTCTCTCTCTCTCTCTCTCTCTCTCTCTCTCTCTCTCTCTCTCTCTCTCTCTCTCTCCAGTTTGCAGATGAATAAAGTTACATATCCAGTTAAGTTTGTACCAATATGACATTGCCGGGGGGATCGTTGGAAGCAATTTCATATAGGTACAATGTCCTATTGGTCAAATTTGCTCAGGTATCACAACATGAGTAGCTACAACTTTGGTACCCTCTACAACAAAAAGCGCCTAGCGCCTTGGATAGCGCATCACTCTTCCAAAGAACCCACGCGGGTTCGATTCCCGGCGGCAGCACGACGTGAAGGATATTTTTGGCATGCTTTTCTCATGTAAAAACAGTGGAAGACAGTGATGAATTCAACGAGGTAGTTTTCGCAATTACGTTTTTAAAAGTGAGCAATCATACAGCTTTATTAATGTGCTTTTGGAGAAGCTTTTGGAGGGTAATCTAAAACTATATAAGAAGAGCTTGGCTCATTGTTAAGACATCCTACACCTAGTTCAACACAAGCTTTGGAGCTTGGTTCCTCAATAGAGGTGGTGCTTCTTAGCACATGGGGCAGCCATGTTGCTATTTTGGAGCATGTTGAGGAGGGGCTATGGCGTTGTTCTTGGAGAAGAAGAGTGTGCTCACACTCTTGCTTATGGAGAGGAATTATCTATTAGCAGCTTGGTGGTGTGGATCGGCAATTCACATGATGTATTTGAAGATTGTCTTCTACATGAAGATTTCGGGTTACTTCAAAGACATCGGATGGTGATTAACATAAGATTTACATCTTATGTTAAGAATTCAGGTACATATTCTCTTTATGCACACAGGTACTACTTGGAGTTTATGGAAGCAATGGAATCCATATTAGGAGGAGTCGTCCTATTTGTCATAGTATGCTTTATGCATATTTGGATGAGGTGTTCGAGAAGATATGTTCATATGAGTTTGAGGATTTCTTACAGCAAACTTGTTAGCATTCTTTGCTACTTTTGTAAGTATGTAATCTTTTCACACACGTGTCTGACGTAGGGTCTTCCATAGTCTAAAGTTAGATCAGGGTTTGTTGATTATCAGTTTTAGACTGACCCTTCCTCTTTCTGTCACTCATATTTACTCTTCTACAACCTATTAGGTCACACATCTCATATATATTCAGATTTCTGTCCATACATCTGAGTATATTTGTTACGTTTGTACATTCACTCATCCATCTATTTCTGTTCACATAGAGTGGTTGAGAGTTTTGCTCCACATTGTAATTCGAACATTTGTATATATGATAGTGTGAGTAAGCAGTGGCTTACGTAACACTTTACACATGTTGTCTAGTCTCTCTCTATCTTTGTCTCATCATTTGCATGATTAAATGTGGTATGTTCATGTTTTGTCAATATTGGAAGATTGCTGGATTCTATGTTGTAGATCTTGGACCTATGGAACCTTGGACATGTGGTATTAGTTATGGGGCTACTAAATTTCCAACATACAAGATATACCATGTGATACAAGACTCATTCCTTGGGTTGAGCCACCGATAATATTTCCCCAGTGACCTATTTACCTTGTCACGATTTTGAGGAATTTATTTCCTCAATAGGTCACTGGGGAGAGATGCATCCACACGGCATGACTAGACTCGATGCATTGTTTGCACATCATTTTTGTTTGACTTCCAAAGCATTCATGGATTTTACTTCATTATTCTTCTGCAATCTTTTCATTTATGAGACCACTCTTTGGCCTTTATTTTGGCATGATGTGAATGCACTCTACCATAGGGGCTAGTGGGTAGCCACTAGTAGCAAAACTAATGATAAGTTATGGCACACAAATCATGTGTTGATTATTCTCCGTGTTAGGACATCTTGAAGGATGAAGGACTAGGAGGAGCAGAGTGGTGCTATGGGATGACTTGATCATTCAAGTGATGACAGGCACCCATAGGGTGAGCCATATTTATGGCATGACCATCAAAGACTGTTTGGCTATATTGATACTTTCATTCTCTTGATGAAGGATACTTGGATAGCAAACATGGTTCTAATCCACATGTAGTGAACATAGAAGTTCATCAATGTTTTTTGATATTGGAGCGGCATGTGATCTATTTTCTAGCTGTGAGCTTTCTGTTGATAGATGCCTTTGGGCCACACAGATATGTGCATTGGACACTAGAGTCTTTAGGCGATTCTAGCTATTGCACAAGTAGGGAATCGGTCATCAATTATTCCTATGTTGGTCATCAATTATTCCTATGTTGGAATCACCACATTATCAGATATGTCGAGATGGACTTATGAGATACCTTAAAAAGGGTGTTACTTGAGGGTGGTTACCTTGGGTTTACAAGGTTGCTCTCTTTGGTTCTATAGAGATCTCGACTCTATGCATCTTTCTCTTGTAGGAGATTGCTATATGATTGCAATCTTTGCTATATGAAATTAGACAGTTATGCGACCCAATATTCATGGGTCTCGAGTACCTATATGACTGATCACAATGAGAGAAAGATGGTAGGAAGATATCCCAACATTACTAGATTGCTTCCTGGATAGGAAAAGGTAGGCGTGGACTAGGATGGGGATATGCCGAGGCCAGAGAGTTATGTCCCATCATACATGGTGCAACTTGGCGCTAGTAGGATCATACATGGTGCACTATGGTGCACCTCAGCAAAAGATGTATTTGTTCATCAGTTTAAGATGGGAAACCTCCTGTATGAAGTGTCCATTGAAATGCACATGGTATCAAGCTAGCATGGGCTAGGAACAAGGTACATGTGTACAAGTTACCCCGTATGTGGCATCCATAGAGAATCTAGGTACATGTATTGCCATGCTAATATAGATTGAGCATGCTATGCATGCATAGGATATAAACCTATGCCTTGAGGTACACCCCATCAAGAATCTAGATTCATCGATGCTATGCCTGTGATGGCTAAGCACAGAGCCACATGCATTGCCTCATGTCTAGAGTCCCAACAGTGGAGAGGTAGCACCACTATGGACTTTATCATGAGATGGTTTTTTGACCGTGTATGGGTTAGGAACCCATTACGCTCATCAAAAGACTAGCCCAGTAATGGTGAGGGTCCTAACCATAGTTCCACCGTTAGTAATGGCCTTGGCTCACCTTCTTGTGAAACTGTCATGTCCATCGCAAGGTGCCCGAAATGGAGTCCTTAGAGTTCTAACAACTCCTCTCACTCAGTTCCCATTGGACACCTGTTAGTTATGCATGGAGGGAGTTGTATTGTCTTTCCAAAAGGGATTTGTGTTGTAACTTATCTTCCCGAAAGGGAGTTCCTAGTATACCAGCAACTCCTCATATCTGGTTTCATTTTGGAGCACCGTTTGTACTTATCTAGAGATCATTTATAAATTGAAGGATCGACCCTAGACCATGAACAATATGTTGGTGGTGTGATGATCATGCATGCTATGACGCCGGCCGATCATAGATGGCATAGCCATCAAGGATACCTATGTAGACACGACCGTCATGGAACCGAATATATTATAGAGGACGTTGCCCTCAATGGAAGCCCTCTTAGCCTTAGTTGTGATGGTTGTCCCTTTGGTGTTTACGAAAGAATAAAGTGATGCAACTCTAATACCATGTAGAAGCTACCACAACACATATATCGGATCAAGATTAGAGAGAACGAAGGAGATGGTTAATCATCGAAAAAATGCAAGAGATATGGATGTAATGGAAAATGGACTCGAGACGAGTAGAAGATGAACTCAATACAATTGAACTCAAACTCAAAACTCTAATACAAGATAACTCAAACACTACATAAGAAATAGATGGTTCTATCCACCCATGCACTCCCTATATGGAGCTTAGATGGTGATCTAGATAGATGCTAGGTGAAGCCATGGGCCAACACAATGGGTACTAAGATGGTCACTAGTGGTACCAAACACCCACAAACTATAATCCTAGATGGGGAGGGGATCATCCTTATAAGGTCGTCCAACCCCAGGCCTGGATTCCTATGTTCTAGGGTCATGGTAGCTTGATCCATGCCGAAAATAATCTCCAACATTGATTTATGGTCTAAATCCAATGGTAGAAAAGTAGGATCAACCACCATTTTTTCGTAGTCGTTGATGGTCATATGTTCTAGGGTCATGGTAGCTTGATCCATGCCGAAAATAATGTCCACCATTGATTTATGGTCTAAATCCAATGGTAGAAAAGTAGGATCAACCACCATTTTTTCGTAGTCGTTGATCTTGCTTAATCCACACTTAGGATCAAGTCTAGATTCAATGGCCCACATCAAATGGACCCTTCCCCAAGTAAGAAAGCTACTTTTGTTTCTTGCCCTTGATTTGTATTGATCCTCACATTGGATCAACATCAATCCAATGGCTTAGAAGTAAACTTCCTAACTATCCACCTACGGTTTTCTCTATACCTCATCTGACCTCAAAAACAGGAACCTACCAATGTCCAACACTCTCACATGGCTTCTCTTCACAATGGGTTCCTTACAAAATGGTAGTGCTTCATAAGAGTGAGACAATGTTAGTGCTTCATAAGAGCTCGATTATGATCTGTATTTGATCACTGATCACAGGTGTACCTTACAAGTCGGATCTATCTTAAGGAATCAGTGGCATCCTGGTTTCAGGATAGTTGGTAGGTAGGTGACTTGGACAAGTATCCTTCTCCCACATCAATGCCCGTTTGGCAACTTGAGTAGGTATCTTGGTTCCACAACAGATGCCTTGCCTCACAACTTGGACAAGATGATTTTTTGTGATACTTCCGAAGGAGTGATTTTTTGTGATAGTTCCGAAGGAGATCTTAGCTTGGAAGATATTATCCGACGTGTTCCACTAGAACCAGACTTAGTTCACGACCAGAGGGAGAAGTCCTAGGGTCTTCTTATCTTGAGAAACTAGTTAGTGGAGTCTGTTTTGATTTGGGAGCCAGTTTGGTTGTCAACTGATTGGACTCTTGGTTTTTAGCGAAGGAAATTGTTGAGGGTAGCAAATAGAAATAAGAGGGGAAGTGTCACGTCCCCAAAATCAACGGACATCTAGATGGGCGCCTGTAACTAAAAATATCCAACCAAATATGAACCAACCGCACAGTGTGAACCTGGTCGCCTCCTCATTTGAGCCTATAAAAAGAACCCATGGACTCATTTGTGGGACATTCCTCGCGTGAGGCACTTGGACTCTTGGCCCTTTGACAAAGCCTCGTCACCCATACTCGTGGGGGCTGGTATCACGGGAGCCCTCTTATTAGAGTTGAACAAGATTTCTAAGATATGCTTCTAATTACAAGATCATCCACGCCGGGGAAATTATACAAGAATATAGAATTATTACAAGTAGTCCCACAACCTCGAGCTGATAGGTATGGATAATTGGATTAGACATGAAACAAGAGTTCCCACAATTTGGGATTGTAGGTATGAAGCAAGATATCTAAATTATAAAGAACTCCCTGGAGGGAGATGAACTAGGTACAAGAAATAACTCGGTACGATCTCGTACTAAGAGATTACAAAAGGACAAGACAGGATGCCTCGAATACTAGACTAGACAAGACTAGAACTAGATCTAGATCTCGAACTTGGAAAGCACTTAACTTGGGGATAACAACTCCTTAAGCTCCCAAGATTGGTATTTGACTAAGACTAAGGATATTTGTGGGGAACTCGTCCTTATATAGGTTTTCAAGGGCAGTTACAAATTGATGATGTCATCGACGATATCATCAACATGAAACAAGACCTTTGAATGTCAGATCAAGGAGATAGACAACCATTCAGGGCTTTGCACTCTTTGAACACGACAGTGGTATTAGATTCTTCAAATTCTAAACCAATCATGAGATATGATAAATCCATATATAATCTAGGCTGGGTTAAGGTTTCTTCAAGTCTCCATGACATTATCTCCTCCTCAAACGACAAGTTCCACGAGAAGCGGCCATGTTCTTTGGCTTGGCCTTCTGTTAGATATTGATCCAATCCGGATCATATACTAGTGTGCATTGGAACAAGAGCAAGAATTGCTAAGGTTCCTAACTCGTGAGTTATCCTAAGGTTCCACCTTAGTACACAAAGTGAGTGTGCATGATGGCCACATATCACACTAGAGAACTCTAGAAGCTTTCTAATCCAGGAGCAAGAGGATAAAGAGGATGGGGGGAGAGTAGCGCACACAACATTTTCAAGCCTCTTTTTGAAAAATCTCCCACATTTGGTATCACCACTCTCACATTCATATGTCTCTCAATAAGCTCCTCTATTTTGTAAGAGGGGTGCGACTATGGTCTTCATAAAGTTGGGCATACTTGTCTTAGGAGCATTTCTTCTAACCTCAATCTTTATGGCTTTATCAATCCCTCTAACAAAACCTCTAGGCTTTTCTAATAAAACCTCTAAGCTTTTCGAAATCATATACACCTTTCGATTTGAGTATAATATCTCTTTAGTGTGAGACATTTACAGACAATGGTCTACCCCACTACATCACTCTATCCCACTCATCCCAACTACGCTCTTCTTCATTCTCGAATCTCAGGTAAAACCTCCTACAAAAAGAGCTTCAAACTGAGCCCAATCCGTAGGAATAGCCTTAGCTTCCTTAAGGCGCATCCACCCTTTGTATGTGTGTGGTCCAAGCGAGAGACTCGCTTCGAGCACTCGATACTCATGCGAGGTTCCTTTTAATTGATGCAAGTCCATCAACTTTTGTAAAAAAGTGTAGACTGCATCTTTTTTCCTGTCTCTATCATCCCCATAAATGTGGGTGCCTTTACGTCTTTGAGCAGAGATGTATCCCTAGGATCCCTTTCCTTTAAAGTGCTAAGAGGTATAGGCTCTCTCCTAACCATATAAGAAGTTTCATGAGAAGCTTCTTTGTCATGTCCTCTAATATGAGTTTCAAGAGTGACAAGTTGAGTTTTCAATTGCTCAAAAGATGAGGTCATATTTCCTAAGACGAATTCTACTTTGGTTGTCCTATCAAGAAGGTCACAATGTTGAGTATGAGTATTAGATTCATCACACAGATCAACCTCTTCCTCAACATCTTGCATCTGTATTTATTGAGTTTTAACTATTTTGTCTAGATTCTTTGGTTGTTCTAAGTATTGGGGATTTGCCTACCTACAGATAGTTCTAGTGACATGCATGATGAACATGTATGGAAGGATTCATATGCTCACATAGATGCTTATTCAAAGCATGATTTGGTTGATCGTATTGATGCTCATGTAGAGCATACTTTGAATGATCAATCGGATGCTCATTTAGAGCACAATGTGGATGCTCAAGTAGGCATTGTGGTGACACCTAGTTAGAATGTGCTCATCAGTTTCACATTGATGTTGATGATGTGAGAGTAGCATCATGTGGAGCGTGTTGATACACTATGGTAGAGAAGGATAGCTCCTATAATACACAATGTGTGGCAGTACAAGATAGCTCATTATACACATCCTTGGTTGAGAGGATGGCTGATTTGAATGTTCAGGTCGACACGTATGCAAATCATTCTTGGATTCGTTCGTGCCAGATGTTGACATGGATATATCAAAACATGTTGGACTTGATGATTGTGCTTTGCATGCCTTGGATGTGGACATGGCTGACATGGTTAGATTAGCCATCCTAGCACAAGTTTCATCAATATTTGGAAGTCTCATCTACGAGTTCTAATGCTTGATGAACATGTATGGAAGGATTCATATGCTCACATAGATGCTTATTCAAAGCATGATTTGGTTGATCGTATTGATGCTCATGTAGAGCATACTTTGAATGATCAATCGGATGCTCATTTAGAGCACAATGTGGATGCTCAAGTAGGCATTGTGGTGACACCTAGTTAGAATGTGCTCATCAGTTTCACATTGATGTTGATGATGTGAGAGTAGCATCATGTGGAGCGTGTTGATACACTATGGTAGAGAAGGATAGCTCCTATAATACACAATGTGTGGCAGTACAAGATAGCTCATTATACACATCCTTGGTTGAGAGGATGGCTGATTTGAATGTTCAGGTCGACACGTATGCAAATCATTCTTGGATTCGTTCGTGCCAGATGTTGACATGGATATATCAAAACATGTTGGACTTGATGATTGTGCTTTGCATGCCTTGGATGTGGACATGGCTGACATGGTTAGATTAGCCATCCTAGCACAAGTTTCATCAATATTTGGAAGTCTCATCTACGAGTTCTAATGCTTGAGACCAAACATTGAAGCTTCTATTGGAGCATTTGCACTTGGAGTTGTGAGTCATTTGATGATTTGATAGAGGCATAGAGCGAGTGGGAGCCTTCAAGTAACTCCATCGGTTCTTACGGATGTGAGCTAGACTCTTATCAATAGTCTAACGCATTTTGAGGTGCATGGATACACCTTGTTTGAGGCTATTGGTGTAGGCGATTTGTATGGGTTGAGAGTTTGAGATTGGTATGGGTTTCCAGACTCTTCCTGTACAATAGTGTATTGCCACTTATGGTCACATGACCCTTAAGTGAGACTCGAGAGATTGTTGGGGATGTAAAGGTCATGTAACCTACTCCTATATTGTTATACGTATCCCACGCAAGTGTCGAACTCCCTTCTTCTCCTCTCCCTCCCTCATCTCCTCCTTGCTCCTCTTGTTCAGTCCACAAATGCCTTCAACAACTAGATATTATGACATCCTCTTTGACAGCATCAATGTCCAATAATGGATGTAGAACTATGAATATATACATGTTCTCACATACATGCCACAAAAATACACACACACCCCAAGCATGAACTCCTAGGGAGCTCTACGGACTGAATTTCTATAACTTCCACAAGTAGTGAGCAAACTCAGCCACAATGAGTCTAGCACAAGAAGCAAACTACAGATGGAAGAATTAATACAAATGTGCAATTGACAGAACGAGCAGTCGGATTAAAATTCCAAATGTGAAATTTACATATCCCTCAATATAACAAACATATATACTAAGATGAATCCAAGCAAGCCCCAAATCCAACGCATAAACAAAGTGCAACTTAAGCTCACAAGAGTCAACCACGAAACTATATAGGCATCAGTGTAGCATCAACTGAATACCATGACATCCCCACTATGTCATTAATGTCTGAAAGTGGGTATTCAAAGCATTTACAAAAGTTGAGAAAAGTTCCCAAAATGTCGTTCAGGTGCAACCTCAAAGCATCCATGTGCTATACATCTCGCACTTACAATCTAGCAATACAACAAATACAAACTCTGTCACAGTTTACACCCATCAAATAGATGTGACATATATACACGTCCCCTCAGACTTGTCTGAGAAGCTGATTGTGGAGCTTTGAATGATGAGGATTACATCATTGACTCTGAACATTTATTATTCAGCTGATTATAAATGGAACATAAATTGTAGCTTGATATCTTCGGTTTATAGCCACTGCAATGCTGGATCCTTCTGCTGGTTGATTTCTGCATAAAGCTTAAAGGGCTGCCACGAGAGAAAACCAGGCTGTGCATTGAAGCAAAGTAAATACATGTCGTTTTTGCTAGGGGACAGATCTTAAACAAACAACTCTTGATCATGATTGTAAAAAACGAATGGTCACAATAAGAGGCAAGAATAATGTTCCATAGGTCCCTACAGAAGTTCGATAAAAAGGCATTCGTGATGAAATGATTCCTCAATCTAATTAGTATTTCCAGTAAGCTAAATAGTTTCTAATCGTAAAGCATATGCGCGTGGACCCAAAAAAAAAGAGAAGGGGGGGAGGGGGGACGCTGACCTTGCAGTGCTCTTGAAAATTCAGCCAGGTTATTATCCATGAATCCGGGTGCAGATTTTCCTGCAAAATCCTTGCAGCTGTTTTCGAGATTGAGATTTTCCTCGTCCTCCTGGCACCTTGTTACACTCGTTGTAATGGAGCACGTCGACCCTCGATACTTGCCGAAGCTTCTTGAAATCGAGGTTTTTCGCCTCCTCCTCCTCCTCCTCCTCCTAATACCTTATTGCACTCATCGAGAGGGAGCACGCTGAACATCGACTACGAACACACAATCAATGCAAAACCAGAGTGACAATTAGGTACGTTCATGAGAAAATACTCTCTCTCTCTCTCTCTCTCTCTCTCTCTCTCTCTCTCTCTCTCTCTCTCTCTCTCTCTCTCAAAAGACAAAATTGGAGCACGTGCAAGGAAGGTTCCCCGAGCGTAGCCACCAACTTTGGGACAAAGGATCAGTTCATGAAGACATAACTGAATTTAGTAAATTACGACAGAAAAATTGGATGAGCATTGGATGACCTGAACGGGAAAGACAGAGGGGCGCCAGTTCATTCAGGTCTTTGACACATGACATTAGCAATGCTACTTTAGACGCACATCAAAAGGGGATTTGATGCCGTTCTTCGAGTCTCCCGGCATCGCATAAATAGGAAGTCTTACTGGCGGACTTAACCATTGTGAGATGTGTCGTGACTCGTGACTCGTGAAATAAATTGCCAATTTCTCAGGGGCCCAAGAGAAAGAAGGCTCGCAGGAGATTTTAGTTTTCCAGACCCCGGCACGCAGTCTGCTGACTACAGGAAATGGATGCCCAAAGATCAAAGGTAATCGCAAATTCGCAATCCCTGCCCATGTAACATCTAGTGTCGTCAAACCTGAGCTTCAACCATTCAACAGAAATATTTAGAAGCGGAATGCCACCCATCAATCAGACGCGAATCGCTCAAGGCCCATACAGTGGTACTGATTCACTGAAGCGAGACAAATGCATAGGATAGTTTATCGCCGTGGAACGTTGAACCAAATTAGAAGGCCCCCTCGGCTTCGCGTTCATTAGCCGTCTTTTTCCACATAGAATGAGACAAGCATGATCAGCGATTCTGTGCAATTCATGGAGAATATGAGGACAAAGTGTTCTCATACTCTTGACAATGGAGGTTTACCTTGTGCCTAGCAATCGCCTCTCCTACGATCTACAAACTTTTGAATTGTTCTGAATGCAATGGAGGCCTACCCTCTAAGAAACTTCTCAACTGTTTGAATATAATTGTGGTTCTTTTATCATTACCTTTCTTTAGTGCATACTCTTTCAACTCTCTTCACACATGGAAGTACTATGGCTTTTCTATGTTTTATGTTCCACTTTTATGTGTGAAGGAACCAGTGATACACTTTTCAAGAGTCTTCCAAGAGAAACATGCTTGAATATGCCCGATGTTCACACTAGCTAGCCAAACGTAGTGTGTTCTTACGATGCAATGGGTAAGAACCATTGGGCCTTGGTTGTTGACACTAAGCACGTAGAAGAGCATACTTCTCAAGTTCGTCATGTCATAGAAAAAAATTTAGATTTTTCTTTTCACACTGCCTCAGAATCGAAATATTCCACCAAAGCTCGGGATGCATGGTGTCATAGTAACGTTTTGGATCTCTCGATTGTGAGGTCCAGGGTTCAAAATCCAAAGTGTTGTTGAGAATATGAATGCATCTCTATTTTGTACAAGAGACACTCTATTTCCCTTTTATATTATATCTTTTTTGTATTTGGGTACCTTGCCATTTGCTAATATCTATGTATTCATTCTCCTTCAAGGGGAATTATTCCACATATGATGTACTTTGGAGAGCCTCCTCCAACTCTATATAAGGAGGGGCTCTCTGCTCATCTGTACTTGGTTAGAAGCTTGAGGAGCCTACTCCATGCTCTTGGCAAGCTCACATTAATCCATGTGAGTTTTTCGATTTCATGGTCTACTCACTTTTGAGTTTCACACTCTTTCATTTTGTGAGTACACTCTTCTTTTTATTTTTCTTCTGCACTTGTACTCTCTACATGGTATCATAACGTTAGGTGGAGGTCTTCGTTATCTATTTGGTGGTTGTTTTGGTGGTGGTGTTGGTAGAATTTGGTGGTGTGGCTCCCAATCATTGGAAGAGGTACTTTTTGTCAGCATTTTGTGCTCTCTTTGGGTTTTACATTGCCCATTTGCCCACCCTCCCACCCTTCTGTTCATTTGGATTTCACCAATTTATCCCATTTTTCCTCCCTCCCACCCTCTTTGTATCGATTTTATCATTTGGCATGGCCATTATATGGAGTTTCTAGCGCATCTCATCTTCATTGAAGTGTTTATAATCTTCATTCAAGTGTTTATAAACACTCTTAGCTTCGTGTTTGTGGTAGTTGTTGGTTCTTCATCTCCTTCAATATGGTGGTATAATTATTGATACATCTTAAGATTATGTGGTGTTTACAAACACATCTTTATCACTCATTGATGATGCATTTCTTCATCTTTGCAAGCATCACATTTTTTCTTTCGTGGTCCATATGATCTATCCTGAGTATCTTCGAAGGAACCTACTACAAGCAACCTGAAGAGATCATGCTACAGTGTATGCATACTCAGTATCGATTGCCTCCATGGTGCTACGAGTAGCGCTTCTCCATGCCATCCATCATCTGTTCAGGGCGATATTAATCATTCAATATGACCTTTTTCTATTTGCCATGTAGCTATGTAGTAGCGCCTACCATCGACACCATCACTGCACGAGCAAATTTACCCTCGGCAAGAAGTGAATGCATAGTTCTCACTAACGGATTTAATGCTCTATTCAGTGAACCAAAAAAATATAATTTGTTCACCTAAAACAACATGCATGTGCCCTCCCTAAGAGAGAAAGTAGTTTCTCTCAACCCTCTAATTAATTGACTCTACTACTAAGGCTTTGCAATGCACCACCTCGCTGCCTCACAATAAAGCAAGCTCGTAGCTACCTTCTCTTTCAATAGAGAGAGAGAGAAGTACTTTTTGGCTCTGACATCTTCAGTTCCTTCCTTAGGTGCAAAAGAAGGTGTGAAAGAATGTGGGTGAAAGAAGACACTCATAGAGCTTAACACTCCAATGCCTAAGGGGATGAGCTCCTTTGGTTCTGTAGCATAAGCCATAGCTACAGGCGGAGAGAACGCATTCTAATAATCAATTGAACGCAATTGAAAGATAGGCAACAAGTGAGAGAACATATCCAACAAAGAACTATGAGAGGGAGCTAAAATGTGTGCACTGCATAGCTACGCATTTTTTGGCTTTTGACATCATACATGATGTCAACGTGGTAGTTCAAATGCCTTTAAACTTTTGAATCATTCTCATTCGATTTGCTAAGAAATTAAATCCATTTAATCTCGAATTCACTCTTTAATCTAATGTGCACGACTTTCTATCCATTTATTCACATTCTCAAGCAAGGGTTGTTTCGAAACTCTCTCAAAAATTTAGAAGTTATTAAGTGGATTAAGCATTTAATTACAATCACTAAGTGGATATTATAGTTTTGGATTGGATTCCATCCTCTACTCTCCATTTAAGTTGGTGCATTTGCTCTCCATACAACTTCTAGATGTTAAGGCATCAACATTGTAACACCTAAGAGTCCTTTATTCTCTACATGGAAATTTATTAACACCCATTGTGGCATTCAATTCAGGACCACTTTGTATTTTTCAAAGGATCCATTGGTAGATTATAAGGCCTTCAAT
The DNA here is from genome assembly GCA_020310875.1 of Ceratopteris richardii. Classification (NCBI taxonomy): domain Eukaryota; kingdom Viridiplantae; phylum Streptophyta; class Polypodiopsida; order Polypodiales; family Pteridaceae; genus Ceratopteris; species Ceratopteris richardii. The sequence continues at coordinate 193,407,783 of CM035412.1, forward strand.
TGTATTTTCCAAAGGTCTTAACCTTCTTCCACATGGATACAATTTGGCACTAAGTGCCCATCTTTGTACAACAAGAATATAAGAAAAAATTATTTTGTGTATGCATTTATAGGTTGGAGGCTAGTTTAAGCCCACCTACGAACTTTCTCAGGTTCCTAAGCCTACTCCAAGGCTAGCTTTGTGTGCAACGAGCTACTCTAAGCTCTCTCTATATCCACTTGTCTCGCTTTTGGTGCCAAGTGTAGGGCTATTCTAAGCCCCCCCTAAGGATTTCCATCTTTTCAAGGGCTACTCTAAGCCCCCCTCCATCCTAAGTTTTACAATGTCAAAGAAAGAAGAAAGTTCGTCGATGATAGATTATTTTACCTTAATTTATACCTATATTTATGCCCAAATAAAAACACCCAGATGGCTAGAACTATAATCTATGGAAAGATATCATGTGCGCATACTTGTATGCGAATCTACTCCATGAAGTTATAGATAGGTTAGAAACTAGACCAGATCGGATCAAAGATTTAGAGTCTTGGAATATTTGGATTATCGAGGACAAAAGAGCACTAGGTCAAATTCTTCTAGCATGTGATGAATTGACAAAGGATCACATCACTGCCTCTAAGACTTCCAAAGAAGCTTGGGACACATGAGCAAGTCTATGTGAAGATAAAACTCCTTTCAAGATTTTTAGAGGTCGAGTTTCAAAATTTTTTTATTCATCCTCAAGACATCATCACAAAGATCATAATACAGTTTGAAGATTATCAACAAAAGTTAGCACTTTATTGATGAGAGATCTCAAGTGAGGACATGGCCATTAGATTGCTTAACAAGCTTCCTCGATCCTATGGAACATTTGTGATCACTTTTTATAATAGAGGTCAAGAAGTCACATAGGAAGAAGTAAGAAGAATTTTTCTTCTCCATGACTCTTGGCAAAAAACTCAAACTACACATGAAATAGTTCTGAAAGCCAAAGCTACTTTTCACAAGACTAAAGGTAAAAAGGGCACTCAAGAGTCTAAGGACAAGGGAAAGAAGAAGTTTAGTTGCAACTTTTGTGGCAATCTTGGATGCATAGAAAAGTATTGCTTCAAGAAATTAAAAGAACAAAGACAAGTCCAAGTCTACTCCAAAAACAAAGCATCAAACTTGACACAAAAGAGGGGAAAAAGTGCCTCGATAGTCCTAAGTGTGTTCACACACATTACCACCGAAGTATATCAATATTTCCTCACAATCGCCAATGCACTCTAAGTGTCAATTAAGATGGTGGTGGCAGAAGTCTGACCAACACCCAAATCAGCCAGAAGGCATCTGAGCCACACACACTCAACAATCGCTATGAAGGCTACACTATACTCAGCCTCACAACTAGAAGTGGCCACAGTAGGCTACTTCTTGCTCAACCAAGATATGCATGAGCTACCAATCACGAAGCAAAAAGCACTGGTGGACACACAAGTGTTATAACAACTAGTCCAATTTGAGTAAAAAAAAGCATGTAAATTTGGTAGTGGTGATCCCCCCTTGGGATAAAAGAATCCAAGTAGCCGAGTACCACTCAAGTAGCGAAAGATGCGTTTAACCACCTGCCAATTCTTGACACCTAGGAAATGCAGAAACCTACTCATCTAAAAGACAACAAACTCAATATCAGGCCAAGTTATGCATAAGTAAATCAAGCATTCAACAACCTATTGATAGAGAAGAACATCAAATGCATCTCTAGCACCATGAAGACTCAACTATAAACTTGTTTCCATAGGAGTGGCAATAGGTTTGCAATCGTCAAAACCAAAACACTACATAATCATCCTCAGGGAATCTCGTCGGAATGAAATAAAGAACGAGATTGAAAAATTGAAAGCTGCATATGTATTTTTTGACACAAAGCTATTTCCCCACCAACTTGGATAAGTTGAATTCCCAAATAATGATGCAAATGCCCCAAATCTGACATCTCCAAAGAGCCATGAAAATCAGCCTTAAATTCAACAATATGCTTCTAATTAGGACTAGTGAGTAGCATGCCATCAACATACATAACAATGGTCAGAATTACATCCTCTGCTTGCTTAACATATAAGGTGCTCTAAGTTGGAATGATCTCAAAACCATGTGCAATCAAGTAGGCATATATCTTTTCATACCAAGCACATGGTGCTTGCTTCAAACAATATAATGCATTTTTGAACCTGCACTTTTTGTTTTGATGCCCTTTCTACTCAAAACCATGGGGCTGAAATACATACACTTCTTCATGTAAGTCACCAGACAGAAATGCAATTTAAATGTCCAACTTCTTCATGTAAGTCACCAGACAGAAATGCAATTTAAATGCCATAATGAGTTAGAAGTGCACATATGCTATGAATGGTGGTCATTCGGCATGTGGGTGCAAATGTTTCATAAAAAATCAATGCCTCTCTCTTGAGCATAATCTTTTGCAACAAGTCTAGCCTTATACCTATCAATAGTTCCATCCGTCTTATGTTTCAACTTGCCAATGGCCTTTTTGCCTAGAGGCAAATCACATAAAGACTAGGTACCATTCTTCATAATAGCATCATATTCTTATTGCATATTAGCCATCCAATTTTCTTAATTTTGTGCTTCATAAAAAGAAACACACTCGTTCTCATCACAAAGACTAGAGGTAGCCATTGCATAGAAATCTGATGCAAAGGAAGCACTATGAGAGCCTGAACAGGTATGATATGACAGAGGTGCATTTAATTTGCTATCTCGCAAAGTCTTCTCTAATCATTTAGGCATAATTTCTTCCTCCTCTATATCGTTCCTCTAGTGCGTCATGCACATTTGCATCAAAAATGGGATTATCTGCATCATCATGCGGAACATGTAAAGGCTGGGAAATTGCTTCATTTGGAGTAGTACTTAATTGTCGACCTATAAAAAGAGGCAACAAAGTTTCATATGCATCTCTAGGGTAAAATGAAGTCTCCTTGGTACAAGAAAGTAATGGCTAAATTGCATGTTCCATAAAAATAACATCACGGATAACCAAAATGTGATTAATCTATGGGTTATATAGACGATGGCCTTTGCTTTCAAAAGTGTACCCAACAAAAATACATTTCAAGCACTAATGCATATGCCAAATAACCAAAGACACATAGATGAGCAACACATGGCTTGTGACCATGCTAAGCCTCATATGGAGTGATAGATTGTAGTGGCTTGGTGGGACACCTCTTAAGTACATATGTTGCACACATAACAACATCAAGCTAGAATCTATGTGGAAAAGCTTGACATGATCATACACCTTGCCATCTCCATGAGAGACCTATTCTTTCTTTTAGCAACTCATTTTGTTGATGTGTATACGACATTGTAAATTGATGTTTTATCCCACGCTCAGCCAGAAATGCATTAAATTATACATACATGTATTCCCTCCCCTGATCAGAATGGAGGGTGCCCAATTTTCATGCTGACAGATTTTCACCCATAATGAAGAACTGCTTGAAGCACATCACTTCAGACTTTGCTTTCAATGGATACGCCCATGCATGCCTGAAGAAATAATCAATAAAAGTGGTTCCCAAAAGAAGGTGTCTCCATAGGACCATAGACATCACTATGAACAAGATACAATTTATGAGCTACCTCGAATTGAACCATCTTTTGGGAAGGTTGAACACTGAATTTAGCCCAAAATATAGCCTTCACAGATATGATTACAAGGTGCCTTAAGTCTTGGTAGAGAGGACAACATTTCATATTTACGTAGGCATAACAAACTAGCAAAATTCAAATGACTAAAGCATGCATGCCGAAGCTTTGCATCCAAGATAGCTTGAGAATCTTGGACTACACATGTTGAATCATTCATAGATTTTCCATAGTATATGAGCTTATATAGCCCACGACATAAAATGCCCAAAGAAATAATAACATTACCATTTAAGGGATCATGAACTATATATCTATCATCAACAAATTTGACAACCAAACCAATCTTGGCTAATGTTCAAAGTGAAAATAGATTTTTCTTGATCCCTGGTATGTACAAAGCATCTAACAATGTGAAAGAACTACCATTATTAGTAGTCAAAATGATCTTACCAATTCCCATTATATGATAAATGGAGTTGTTAGCACATGTGATAGTATTCCCTATAGGGGCAAGCTCGAGTGAATTGAAGAAATTGTACTGCAAGGTAATATGTTTGGTTGCCCCACTATCAAAGTACCAAACATCTGAGTTTACTGTAGACATACACTACTCATGAGAAGATGAATCATAGCTGCATACAATAGTAAATGCCCATTCTTCATTCTGAAGAAGATTAAGAGACTTTGTTTTAGGTGTAGAGGCCTTTGCAACAACAATTCAAGCCTTTTTCTTCTTTGCCTCTTTTGCAGCAAGTTCTGGACAACTCTTTATGACATGATCATTTCCCTTATGGTATTTGCATAACTGCTTGTGCCCTTTTTTTTTTGTCTTTGTCTTCCTTCTTCAATTATGCAGCATTACTAGATTTCTGCTTACTAGTAGATGAGCTCCATTTACCTTTGCCCTTCTGAATAGCTAAGAAAGCTTGATCCGCAACATGCATAATGGACCTATTCTGCTTGGGCTCATCTTCCTGCAACAAAATAGGGACTAACTTCTCAAATGTTAAGGCATTTGGGTTTCCTTTCATCATCAATCGAACAGTAGAAAAACTTTGATATGAATTCGGAAGAACATTAAGAATAATTTGCACAAGTGAACTATCAGGAAAGACTTCATTAGCAAAAACAAATTGCTCCTTCAAATCACTTTATTGTTTTGCAAGAGCAAATGTGATGAATAATGGCATATTTAAGAGGTAAAGCTATGAGTGCATGTGCTTGAGCATCTCTACCATCCCAATGAATTTTCTCCATATTAGTTGTAGCAAGAACCATAGCACAACAAGAATTTGAGGATCATCATCTTCAATGCCATCTACATCACCTTCAATAACTGTATTTACAGGTGTAGTAGGATGTTTTTCAACACCTTGCATAATATTCCACAGACCTTTTGCTACCAATACATAATGCATCATATATGTCCACAATGGATAATTAGCACCGTCCAATCTATCCTTAACAACCAATATATAGAATACATGATTTCTTTTGTTAGACGGCCGCCGGAGTAGGACAAATGTATGCCGGATGTAACGGAATTTTTGAAATTTGCGCAAAAAGTTGGTACGCGCATTCTGTAAACATCTTTTTAAAGCAATGGGAAAAGAGTGATCGAGACCCCGTTTCTCAGAAGTTGTTTGAGTACTGTCTGAGTTTGTGTGGTGTCATCGGGAGATTGAGTCATATTTCTATATTGTTCTGTTCAGTCTGTTCGTCTATTCCTACTGTAGTGCAGAGTAATGAATTTGTAGTATCGAGTGTGAATCTATTTGTTAACAGTTGTGTTCTGTATTCATTGTTGATTCTGATCACAGGGAAGGACTAATATCGGTAATAGTATGAACTGCGAGTTGGAGCACTGATAAGCTTGGTGATGAATTAAACTGTGATTAGTATGCCTGTTGATTGAGTTCTGCATACGGTAAGCCTGTACACCCTCTGGTATGGCCGTCTGTCTGACTACTGTCCGGTATACCTGTCTGTCCTGAAGAAGTGTGTATTGAGTTGCATAAGTTTAGTAAAGTTGAGTAACTCTATTAGTTTGTGAGTCAGAACCAGACTACTGCTCCGTTACCATAGCAGATTAGTCTGTAAGTTCGGCGTCCTAGTACGCAGAAACAGTTACTAGTCAGTTAAAGCTAAGTACTGAGCTAAGACGCGATAGAGTATTTACGGTTGTGTAAGGATTTGGGAAAATAGTACAGGGCCTCTGTCTAACAGACCCCTACCACTCCCAAGAACCCACTTGATCTGATAACGCCTTTCGGTAATAGAAAGTTTAATACAGTTTACAGTAAATCACTATTTTACGTTTAATATTTGTTCGGTAACGATTTCGGCTAGTTATTAACACAGCGTAACTATGTAACATTTAACACTTGGTGCCGTCTGTGGGAAGGTGGCATCAAAATTGCCAGTCATCTGTCAGAATTAGATTATCGTTCGATTGGAAGTAGCAACAAAACCAGATTGTTGTAGACTGTCCCATTAGTAATACTACGCGAATAGTACAAAAGATGATACATGCCGGTTACTCGATCCGGTGAAACGTATCCCAAGAACCATCAGTCTGGAGTACTAAAGCCAACTTTGGGAGGTAGAAGTACAACTAGGACTGACCCAGTTGTCAAGAAAGTTAAGAACGTTAAAACTGATTCCGGTCATAGTCCGGTGGAACCTGTTACGCCTCTGGTAGATTCCGGTACTATTTCGGCACAGTCTGTCAAAGATATAGTAATTCCAGAACCTACCAAGACGAAGTTGGAATCTAGTTTAACACTCTTGGAAAAAGATTCAGATTCATCTACGATTAGAAACACTTTAGTGAAAGAAATCGGCGAAGGCGAAAAAACGCCGAATTCGGGCACAATTTCGGTTCATTCCGGTGAAATTTCGGTAAGAGAATCGCAGTTTTTCGGTGATGATTTAGCATTTTCTGCTGAATCCTCAGCCCAATCACCGTGCTCGAAAGCAATTTCCCATACACTAGACATCAAGGAGGAAGGAAGGCTGTTCGAAACAGAGATTCGAAGCATATCAAGCAAGATAATCACACCGAAAAGTGCGTCATCCGACGATACAGATTCCGGTAGTTCAGAAGGAAAGTATAACACGCTCACGATGAACGGACAACAACAGTTATGTCCACTCAGGCCACCTCCAATGGGAGTGATGTACACTAAGTTTGGTGGATTTCCAGGAGATGATTCGGATGCTCATGTATGCACCTTCGAGATAAGCTACGCAGTTCTCAATCATCCACCGGATCAGGCCTACAAAGCCATTGTCTTCCAAACTACAGTTGTTAATGAAGCAGCCAGATGGCTTACAGAATATGATATTAATCATTTCGGCACCTACGAAGCAGTACGAGATGCTTTTCTGCAGCGATTCAAGCTAAAAAAGAATCCAGCCGAAATTTTTGATTATCTATAGAATAACAGACAGAAACCAAATCAAACCGTACAGGAGTATGCTACTCTCTTCAGAACACACTTAAGGCAGCTACCACCGGCCCATGCTAACTTACCAGATGACGTTATCACTCAGTGGTTCATTAATGGCTTAGTTCCACAACTTAAGCAGATCATGATCATAAGATGTGTCAGAGCCATGTCCCTCGATGCAGTCATTGCAATGACTCTGCAACTGGAACACAAAGTCGGTGGATTTACAGAAGATTTAGAATGGTTAAAAGCAAACAAGAATGTTGTAGAAGATATGACTAGACAGGTATACTGCAACATATGCAAAAATTCAGGACATACCAGTGCCAATTGCTCACTTAATCAAACATTCTGCGCTATCTGCAACATTGCCGGACACACCACCGAAAACTGCACATACAACGCTAGAGTACAAGGAACATCAACTGTCAATGCAATTATCTAGGAACAAGGACAACCAGCAAATCACTATGTGCCTCCACAAATGAGAAACAACCAGCAGCAAGGATATCGAAATTACCGAGGACAGAGGAATAACAATTATAATCCAAACCGTTGGCAAAACGGACCACCACCAGAAAATCCCAATTTACCACCACCACGCTGCCATTTTTGTGGTGAATTTGGACATATTAGGAGATTTTGCAAGGATGCAGCTGAGTATGATCAAAGGAAGAAGGAACGTCAAAATCCAATGGCCAACATGGTAAAAATCACACCGGTGGAGATACAGGCTGCTGCAATCCAGACCCGTTCCGGTAAACAACTGCAACCGGCAGCAGAAATATTTGAACCAGGGATACATGAACAACACAGAATGTATAAGAAAGCTAGTCGATGGACCACAGCAGAACCACCAGTCTTTCCAGAGCCTATTCCGGTAACCCAGCCCTCGTTAACGAAGGAAGAAATGCAACAAAGGGAGTCAGCAGTAGGAACATCATTAGCAGCAGATACATTACCAACCGTAGACACCTCCGCATCAGCAGAGGCATCAACTTCAACATCAGTAGAGTCTATCAATCAATCTCAACGGGCCTGGGAAATCTTATCTAAGGCATCTATCACTCTGCCTCTGGGCCAATTACTGGCATTAGTACCGGGAATTCGACAACAGTTCCAACAACAGCTCAGTCCAGTGACTTCTTGTATTCCGACGACAGCAGCAGTTCAACCGGAACCTGATTCTACTGTCGATCATTCAGTCCCCTTGATTACAGTATGGTATAAGAATCATAAGATTACGCAAGTATTGATTGATGGAGGCTCTGGTGTTAACATTGCGACGACGGCCTTATGCAAAAGATTAGGATGGACCGAAATCGAACCAGTTCAATTTTTTGTTAGAATGGCAGATCAATCAAGAGTCCACCCCTTGGGGCTTGTACGAAATGTACCGATCACTTTATAAGGTACGACCTTTAAAATGACCTTTGTAATACTAGATCTACTGGAATCCACTGTGGATTATAACCTTCTTTTCGGCCGTCCTTGGCTGAAGCATGCGAAGGTAGTACAGGATTGGTCTGCACAAGAGCTTACGTTCAAAGATGCAAATAGTAGATATGTGGTAAAATTAGATGCTATACAACCTTGCGAGCTTCACGCTAGACCATATTTTGCTGAACCAGTCCATATGCTAGATGGACTATCAGATGATGAAGAAGAGGAATTTCTGAAGAATAATGCTGACTTAATTTCACTAGGAACTGTTGATCTACAGTCCATTTTAGATAACTGGAACACTTCAATCTGTACAGTAGTACCCATCACCGAAGAAGCTAAGAAGGAAGATACCGTCTCTATCCATGACGATGAATTACAGCCACTTTTCAAGTCAACAGACGATACAGAGAGACCTCAACAGTTTTATGTCCCCGAAGATCAGCTGACCACGTACAATCTAGGAGATGAAGATCATCCGCGTTCTGTAAAGATAAAGCATAATTTACCGGAATTGTTCAAAGCGGATTTGATTCGACTACTTCGCGAATTCTCAGACATCTTTGCATGGGATTACAAAGATATGAAAGGATTAGATCCGCGCATCTATCAGCATAGAGTCATGTTGAAGCCTGAAGCTAAACCGAACAAACAGCCCAGCTACCGGATGAATCCCAATTATGCATCACAGGTAAAAGCCGAACTTGATAGATTATTAAAAGTCGGATTCATCGTACCAGTAGAACATGCTGAATGGATTTCACCAATTGTGATCGTGCCAAAGAAAAATAAGCAACTCCGAATCTGTGTAGACTACCGGAAATTAAACGCAGCAACAGTACCGGATCCTTTCCCGATCCCCTTTCTGGATACCATGCTTGATAAGGTAGCAGGTCACGAAATGTATTCATTCTTAGACGGATACAGCGGTTACAATCAGGTTAGAATGGCCGAAGAGGATATACCAAAAACTGCATTCATTACCAACTGGGGTGTCTTTGCTTGCACCGTAATGTGGTTCGGATTGAGAAATGCACCAAGCACATTTCAGCGATGTATGCAGGAGATTTTCTCTCCTTATCTCACTTCATTTATGCAAGTATATCTCGATGACTTCTCGATTTTTGGTAAGATGATGACACATTTGCTTCATCTACGATGCTGTTTTCAAAAGTGCAGAGAGTACAGACTCTGTCTTAACCCAAACAAATCTGCGTTTGCGGTCTCATGTGGCAAATTACTTGGCCACATTGTATCTGCACAAGGTATCCAAGTAGATCCAGATAAAATTTCGGCAGTATTAGAAGCTCCGGTGCCAACTTCTCCAAAAGAAGTTATGCGCTTTATGGGCCAAGTATGGTGGCATGGAAGGCACTTACGGTGGCTTGCTCATCTGGCTATACCACTAAACAAGCTAATCAGCAAAACACCTTGACAACTTGAATGGACCCAAGAATGCCAGATAGCATTTGATCGTTTAAAGCATTTATTAACACAAGTTCCTATCTTACAACCGCCGGACTGGGATCACCCATTTCATGTATTTGTCGATGCTTCAGATATAGCAATAGGAAGTGTGTTGATGCAACAAACTGATAAATGGTTCAGACCAGTGTATTATGTAAGTCAAAGATTAGCCCCTGCCGAAAAAAATTACTCTGTAACAGAAAGAGAATGTCTAGGGCTAGTATATTTGGTCAAGAAATTTAGACATTACTTGCTAGGCCGTAAATTCACATTTCATGTAGATCACGCTGCACTTGTCTATTTAGTTCGGCAACAACATCTAGGTGGTCGATTAGCGCGATGGGTCTTACTCTTGCAGGAATTCGACTACGAAGTCATTCACCGGCCAGGCAGTTCACACGCCTTAGCAGATTTTTTATCCCGCTTAGATTCCGGTGAAGCTCCGGTGGGCATAGATGACACGACACCCGCGATTTATGTATCAGAACCAATTAATGAAGAATCTGCAGACCCACCTATCCCATTTTCATATTATGATCAAATCTTGACCTTTCTCACTGATGGTTGCCTTCCATCTCAGACTTCTAGAGCAGTATGCAGGAAAATTGCAGTTTTTAGCCGCCGATTTCGGTTAATTGCTAGAGAACTATATTATGTAGATCACATTGGAATCCTACTTCGATGTATTCCACCACATGAAGTTAACTCAGTTATCACTTTGGCTCACTCGATTCCTTCCGGTGGCCACTTTGCTGCAGATCTAACTCACTGAAAAATTCTAGAGAGTGGTCTCTGGTGGCCAACAATGTACAAAGATATATTACAGTTTGTCAAACAATGTGATACTTGTAAAAGATCGGGTCAGCCTTTGCAACGTCATTTTTTTCCTTTGCAACCCATCTTACCAATAGAACCTTTCCAGAAGTGGGGTGTAGATTTTATCGGTCCAATTACACCACCAGCAGTCTTCAGTAACAACCGTTACATACTGACCTGTACAGACTATGCAACCAGATGGGCAGAAGCCTGGGCTTTACGGTCTGCTACAACAGTTACGGTCGCAAAGTGTCTGCTAACCGATGTCTTTCCACGTTTTGGCTTACCACTAGAAATTGTCTCAGATCAAGGCACTCATTTTGTAAACAATTTAATGAAGGCACTTACACAGTCGTTCCAGGTTACACATAAATTTAGTTCTCCTTATTATCCTCGTGCCAATGGATTGGCCGAAAATACAAACAAATCTCTGCTGAATATCCTTCGAAAATTGATCATGGAATCACCGGAAAGATGGGATCAACTTCTACCTGCAGTATTATGGGCATACCGGACTACCTACAAGGTAACAACAGGATTGACACCTTTCAAATTAGCTTATGGCCTAGAAGCAATAGCACCAATGGAGATAGTTATACCAAGTTTACGAGTAGCCATTACCCAGAAATTACTACCGGAAGACTCACTGTCATTTCGGATGGACACTCTCAGAGAGTTAGATGAGCATCGATGGCTCAGTTTCTTAACTATGCACGAAGTTCAACTAAGCCAGGCAAGGATGCACGATCGAAACCTGAAAACTCCAGTGTTTTCGGTAGGACAGCTTGTACTTTTCTATAACGCAAAGTCAAATAGATCCGCAGGCAAATTCAAATTACGGTGGTTCGGCCCTTACAAGATCGCAGAGCAAATCGGTCCAGCAACTTTTCGATTGACTACGTTGACCGGAAATCCACTTCCAAAAGTAATCAACGGCTCGAAGCTGCGGCCGTATCGAAGCGCTACTAGTCCGCATTAAATCATTCGGCGGTGGACCGCATTTTTAGCTTTTGTTTTTTACTTTTCATTCTGTTCTTTCTCTTCTTTTTTAATAGCCGTGTTTTGTTATAAGCCGCCCTCCTTACCAATTACTCAAGTATGCATGCCAAATTAAAAGCAATATCAGTCCAGCACTGCACAATGATAACCATCACTTCCTACCCCCCACCGTAATATCTATACTTAAACTCTTTGGTTGCGCCAAAAAACGCTATTGTGTTCTTGTGATTGTGATTGTGTGTTCTGTGTTCTGTGTATCCGTGTGCTGTGTCCTGTGTATTCGTGTTCGCGTGCGCAATGGAAGCGTTGGCGAACTACACAGCCTTCTGTGATGGTATCCCTACCGAGGTAGGAGAATACCTGCGCCTCCGAGGGTTGGCCAACTTCGCTGAGCTGCCATGGCACTCAGTGGAAGCCCATCCCTTCTTTGCGCAAATCATCCCTGCCATCGCCCAATCCCCCATCACCGAACGACAATGGATCTTCCTCTCCCTACCATCTAGAACCGTCATAACCTTCCAGGCCTTTGCTGAAGCCTTCCGCCTCACTCCACAAGGCCGCGAGAATGGCCCAAGTATCCCCGTAGCCCGCATGACCGAACTTTTCCCCCGCCATTCATCAAACGAATACGCCATTCTCTGCCGCCCCGAACCTAAAAGAACCGCATTACAGTTCTTAGTCGCAATCCTTAACCTCCAAAAACGCACCTATGGTATCTCCCGCCCATTCTATTCCGCCATCGACCTTGCCGCACGAGAACCCGTTAATTTCGCCTCATTTTTCTTTCACCGAATCCATAAGAAGTGCGTCGCCATAGTGAAACAAGTCAACAAAGGAACCACCCCTCGATCCAGACTTCCCCACATCCTTTCTTTCCTCTTCCCAACCATACTCGCCGCTCAACCACCACCACGAGGACCAGTCTTAAGACATGAAGAGTCAGTTCAACTACTAGAAGATGAGGAAGAAGAAGATGAAGAAGAACTCAACCAATTGTTCCACCGGAAACGCATCAGAATTAGCTCCTCAGAAAGTGAAGCACAAGGCTCAGCCAGAAAGGAGAAAGATAACGATAAAGACGAAGAGAAGAACGAAGAAGAAACCTTCCATGATACAGCAACTTCAATGCACAATGAATCATCGGCAAAACAACAAGAACAACAAGATCAAGCAGAGACGGAAATCATTTCAACCGAAAAAGAATCAGAGCAACAGGAAAATGAGAAGCAATCTAATCAAGATGCACTAGACAAGCTACTGAAGACAGTGGAATCCACAGAAGCACACAATGCAGCAACGGAACAAATAAACAAGGTAACAACTACTGACTCTGCCCTCCCCAAAACTCCGCCTACTAACCCCATCTCCCAACCAGAACCACACCGCAGCCCCATCAAGCCCAGTCACCACACCGGAACTTTTGAAGCCTCTACATCCTCCCTTAACTATTCACCTCCAAACTCACAACAACTCCTCGCCGGAACCTCGTCACAACCTCGTCCTCCCCTGCCATCCTACCCCATTCCAATTTTTTTGGAACTAGAAAATATGGGTCACCTTTTAATTAATCTATCCCAACAACTGCCGCAACACCTGAAGCACGCCACAGACAGTGCCCGAGAAGAATTCCAAAGGAAATTGGAAATAATGGAGGCGGATATCACCCCTCTTCAGGAAGAATTACAAGCAGCAAGAGCAGAAAATCATGCACTACAAGAGCAGATCAAGCAGCTACAGGCTACACTCCAAGTACAAGAAGAGAGCTCAAGCCAGAAAGATAAGGCAATGGCTGCAAAAGAAGAGATGCTGATAGCTGCCGACGCGGAAATAATACAGTTAAAACAAACACTCAAAGATACCGAAGATACAAGAATAGCACTAGGAAACCTACTGGAAGAAACAAGAGTCCAGTTGCAGGACACAATACAGAAATATCAAGAGCAGTAGAGAGAAGCAGAGCAGGCAGTAGAAGAGTTACAAAAACAAAAGAATCCTTAGACGATGTCAACAACATGCTGAAACACCAACTAAACAGAGAATCTAAATATCAGAAGGATTTAGCAAATGCCCGCAGAGAACGGGATGCTTACTACCAAACCATAGAGTTCCAGAACCAACAGTTTGGAAGATTAGATAATCAGGTACGCAACCAGAAAGACAGAATCAACGAGATGCAGAAACAAGTAACAGACATGAAGACAGCAAGAGATGCGGCATTATCAAACGAATTTTATTTACAAGAGGCCTTTTTGCAAACACAGGCCGAAATTTTGCTCACCGAAGCCATTGCCCTCAGTTCCGTTAGAGTAGATGCGTAGATTTTAGAACCCGACACCCTTAAGCAATTATTAGAAACCCTTAAGAAAAAAATAGCTCGGACATTTAGATTACCCAGGAATATGTATTTAGAAGGTATCATAAATGAACAATAGTTTTGTAATCAAAATCACTTGCGGGTTCGAGTCCACCGTGCGTGCTAGTGTTAGACGGCCGCCGGAGTAGGACAAATGTATGCCGGATGTAACGGAATTTTTGAAATTTGTGCGAAAAGTTGGTATGCGCATTCTGTAAACATCTTTTTAAAGCAATGGGAAAAGAGTGATCGAGACCCCGTTTCTCAGAAGTTGTTTGAGTACTATCTGAGTTTGTGTGGTGTCATCGGGAGATTGAGTCATATTTCTATATTGTTCTGTTCAGTCTGTTCGTCTATTCCTACTGTAGTGCAGAGTAATGAATTTGTAGTATCGAGTGTGAATCTGTTTGTTAACAGTTGTGTTCTGTATTCACTGTTGATTCCGATCACAGGGAAGGACTAATATCGGTAATAGTATGAACTGCGAGTTGGAGCATTGATAAGCTTGGTGATGAGTTAAACTGTGATTAGTATGCCTGTTGATTGAGTTCTGCATACGGTAAGCCTGTACACCCTCTGGTATGGCCGTCTGTCTGACTACTGTCCGGTATACCTGTCTGTCCTGAAGAAGTGTGTATTGAGTTGCATAAGTTTAGTAAAGTTGAGTAACTCTATTAGTTTGTGAGTCAGAACCAGACTACTGCTCCGTTACCATAGCAAATTAGTCTGTAAGTTCGGCGTCCTAGTACGCAGAAACAGTTACTAGTCAGTTAAAGCTAAGTACTGAGCTAAGACGCGATAGAGTATTTACGGTTGTGTAAGGATTTGGGAAAATAGTACAGGGCCTCTGTCTAACAGACCCCTACCACTCCCAAGAACCCACTTGATCTGATAACGCCTTTCGGTAATAGAAAGTTTAATACAGTTTACGGTGAATCACTATTTTACGTTTAATATTTGTTCGGTAACGATTTCGGCTAGTTATTAACACAGCGTAACTATGTAACATTTAACACTTTCAACCATGGCGAGTGACTAAATACCCTGATGCAAAAAAAGACTCTATCTTGGAGAGTTGAACAGAGTCAGCCTGTCAAAATTTGCTAAACTTGTAGTAGACTTGGATGCGCTTGTACTGGTGAACTGAAACCTGTATATATGTTTGGCACAAAAAGGAAAAAATTGCCTGCATAGGCATTATGATAGTGTGTTTGAAGGCCAAAACAAGCTCATATAAAACTTTTGACACTACACAACAAAGCTATTTTGATATCCTAATTGCCTTGAGTATGCTCATCAATTTTTGTGCCATTCTGAGACTATGAGTGGAGGGGTGTTGACGACGTGCTAGATGAAGCGATGAATTGATTTGATACCAATTGTTGGAGTTTGAGGTTTGTGGAAGCACACAAACAACAGAAGGAAAAGAAGAAGCTTGGAGCACAACAAAACACTGAATTAATTACCAAGTGAATGTACAAAGATAAGTAATCCATTAGGGTTAAAGGCATATATACAAGATGGGGGAAAGAAACCTTCTAAAGAGGGAAAAGAGTGCCTCGATGGTCCTAAGTGTGTTCAAACACATCACTATCAAATTATATTAATAGTTAGTAGATCTTCTATCTAGAACATTGGTAACCCAATCTAAATTGGTGTATCCATGAACCTACAGTTCTACACTAGCTTCATAAAAGAATGCATATTCCAAAGTAGCACTTACATAATGTAGAGTGTATCTCAAATAATCTAAATGTGGTTTCTCGAGAACCTGCATGAACTGACTCTCAAGTCCCACAATGTAGCTTAGATGAGGCCTTGTAATTGTGAAATGTATCAAACCTCCCACAATTCTCCAATACATAAAAGTATTTTCCAATGATTCACCTCAAGTAGCATCCAACTTCAAATTCTCATCTAATGGAATAGAAATCGGCTTACAATCAACCATACCATACTTTTGCAGCATGCTCTCAAGGCATATTGCCTTTAGGGACAACCATGTACCTGTTTCTATATGTATAAATTCAATGCCCAAAAACTAATACAATACACCAGGATATTTCATGTCAAATTCTTGCACAAGAACCTCTTTTAATGCTCTCTTCATTATTACTACCTACAATCAAGTCATCAACATAAGCAGCCATAATTATGATGCCATTAACCTTCCTTGCATATAATGAATGATTTGCATCACACATAGAAAATCTAGTCAGAGTTAAATAATATGTAATCCTTGCATGCCAATCATGTGCAGCTTATTAAAGCGCATACAAAGCCTTTTTCAATATGCAAACATATTCTGGATGATTTGGATCCTCATATCCTTGTGGAAGGTCCATGCATACTTTCTTCCTGCAACCCACCATGTAACATAACATTCTTCACATCCATTTGATGCAAAATAAATCCTTTCGTTATAAGTGTTCTAACAATAGCCATTTAAGCTATAGGGCTTAAAGTTTCCTCATAATCAATGCCATATTTATATGCATATCCTTTTGCTACCAATCATGCTTTACACATACTTATGCTACCATTAACATTATGATTTACCTTGTAGACCCACTTGAAGCCTATGGGTTTTTTTCCTTGTAGCAATCGAACTAGCTTCCATGTTTTATTTCCATAAATTGCAGTCATTTTCTCATCCATAGAGTTCTCCCAATCGGCATTTCCAATTGCATCTTCAAAACAAGAAGGTTCAACTTCTTGCATTACCTTGGTCATGTAAGTAAAATGACAAGCCATGCTACCATATGTTAATCATTGCATTCAATATTGCATCCTTCCATATCTTCTTGGTCTTGTGTCACTTATTCCTACTGTATCATCTGTGACATTTCTTACTCCTATAGCCTCTATAGAGGGAAATCCATGTTCCTTATCAAGACTCTTTTCTGAACCACATGAGTCTCCATCAATATCTTCAAAATTTTTAGGTGATTTATTACCAGCAGAGAACTTTTATTTATCTTCCTTGGATGTAGTTGAAAGATTTGCCGGACTAAAATTTCCATGCAATCTTACACTCCACAGGTGGTGCGACGAATGGGTTGTGGTGCGAGTTTGGGAGGATTTTGTGGTTGTTATCTCTAG
Source organism: Ceratopteris richardii (assembly GCA_020310875.1). Lineage (NCBI taxonomy): Eukaryota > Viridiplantae > Streptophyta > Polypodiopsida > Polypodiales > Pteridaceae > Ceratopteris > Ceratopteris richardii. Next base: position 193,425,057 of record CM035412.1, read on the forward strand.
GTCATGACACACGTATAATTACAAGTTTCTCACCTTTGTATGGAGCTAAATGCCCACATTGCAGTGATCTCAAAGACATGACACATCTGAATGTTGAATCAGCTCCATGGTGAAATGTTCTACTGACTTCTCTCGATTTGCTTGGGAACGCAAGCTTACAGATGTTGAGTGCTCTCATCGCTGAGAAGTTTTCAATGGAGCAAGCAACACAAGATCGAGAAACATATTTCAACTTGTTGTTAAACTCGTGTCCGGTAGCAGAACTTACGAATGGGTCTAGAATCATTTATGTGGAGCGTGCATTTTTTGAGGGCACCTGACAAACCTTATCGACAGAGATTCTTGAAGTTGAAGGGGAGGAAATGCTAGAAGCAAGGTTCTTAATGATGTTTGAAGCTAGTGCTAGGGTTATCAAAGAAGAGAAATAGAGTACTTGGCAGAGAACTGAATCTCAACATGATAGCCCTCTAGCATATGATGTCTGAGTATCTTGGTATGGAGGAGGATAAAATGCATGCAACAACGGAAAAGGATCCATTAATGCCCATGAGGAATTTGTCTGATGATCAAAGAAGTTGGGTTATTCCTTCTAGACTAGCTCGGGGTTTGCCTCATCTACCTCTACTAGATGCACCTGTAAATCATATTGACATAACCGATCAGACAATATCAAACTATTGATGGACTTGCAATGATTATGAAGGGACATAAATTAAAGCAATGCTCTTCAGGTTGACCTAACAATTGCCAATGAAATACTTTATAGAGAAAGGGAGCTAAGTATCAATCACATATAGAAAAGAGACAATGGATAGTCCGATCTCTTTTTGTGTGGAAAGAGATGAACAATAGCAGGGTGTGAAGCATGATAGGTGGGTTGAGACCCACGATCTTGAATCTTCGGATCTGTCAGCTATGTCTATGTGGGAAGGGAATTCAGAGAAAGCATGGCACATCAATTTCTAAGGTTGAAATGATAGCCGCTCACATGAGTAGGATGATCTTGATGTAGTTGACTATGGCACAAGGAAGGTAACACTCTGAGCTTGCATGCATTTGAGTGCTTCCTCTATGATGCCTCCAATAGCTCCAGTCATGCAATATCAAAACCTTGGTTGCACTAGCTTTAAGAGGTGTATGCTAAAAATAAGGCGAAGGAGATCATGGGGCAAGTGATCAATGAGCTGAAGTGGAAGAGGTGATCTGGTGATAGCTACAAAAATCCTATAGGGAGGACAAGTTTCCAATGATGTTGACCTCTCATGTAAACACATCATCGAGGATACTCAAGCATGTCTAAGGTGTCCATAGATGGATCATGTTGATGTGTTGTTTTGCCACCGACCAGACAAGAGCACGCCCATCAAGGAGTTAAAAACCTATGGCTGAAAGGTTGGGAGTGTAGGTTGCTCAGTTGGCTATTTCACCATGTTTGGAGAATCAGAATGCTCGTACCATGAGCATAGGGGCCAGTCAAAGATGCACCCTTTGATCAAACTTCTATCAGGGGCTGGATCTTGATTGATATCTTTGGACCATTCAAATGAACAAAGAGAAGACCAATGAGGCAGGGCTTCTAAGGCTTGATGATTGCTATCAAAAAGATTGCCAGCGAGTTGAAGGCAATCATGAGCAAAGGACAAGAGAACAATATATCAAGGGTTGAACAGCTAGAGTGAAGAAGGTTAGAGGAGCTTGAGGTTCACATGCACTTGCAGGAAAACATGTATCTAGTGGGAAAACAAAGTGATTAGTAAGGCTCCGTTGATATGCTTATGTGCCTTCTAAGAGGAGAGAGGAGAGATATTCTTTAAAACTGCAGATGGTGATAATGCTAAGTGATAACACACCTCATGGCAAATAAGACAGAGCAGCAAAGAAGTTCTTATCGTCTAATCCTAGCACAGACAGATAAGCAGGCGACATCAAGGGCATTGAGCAACACTAAAAGAAAATGTGAGAATCCGCAGACATTTCTTCCTTGACACCCTTATAGAATAAGGTGCAAAGAATGGAACGTAGGACATTGAGGTTAATAGCTTGGGGAAGGGAAAAGAAACTAGTCACGAGCTTTCATTAGGGTGCAAGAGGATAGAGGAAGAGGCAACTCTCGATGGAATTATTCCCCAAGGCCAAGAAGAAGCAGCTTGTATAGCAAAGGCCTTCCATATCTCATTTGATATAAAATCCAAATTCACTTGCTGCTCATCCTTGATCCCTTCACCTTCCAAGTCTAGATCAAAGTCACTAGTTGCTCAGAAGAATTCAAAATTTTCCTATAGAGGATGGGCAATGGGAGCATTTTGTTGCAAAGACAACTAAAGGAGAATGGAGAGTTAGAAAGTTCATTAAAACCTGATAGCATTGTTCAAGGAGTAGCCAAACTAAACTTGATTAAACACACTGAGGAATCTTTGAAGTTGTAAACGTGCACAGTGGAGGACAAGGCTGATGTGCAGATAGCTCTATTGACAACAAGAGGGCTTCTAAGTCTGATTTAGTGGCTGATGCAGGTGGCAGAAGACAGTCTGAGGCACCCAAACCTAAGAGTGGGGATGCACTATATTGTGTGGAGGAGAATAAACCAGAGATTGGGAATGATGAAGCTGTGTTAGTTTCACCAAGGAAGGAGGAAAATACCTCAAGAATGGTAATAAATTACAAGAAGGCCCTTCTAGCAAACATGCAAGCCAAGGTCATCATTTTGGACCAGACAACCGAGGCGTAATTTGTGTGGGGATGATGTTCCATTAGATTATGGAGGATGTATCAGCTAGTGTCCCACCATGAATCTGCTGGTACATTAGCTACTAACATAGTGCATCAGATACCTTAGCTAGAGGATAGTGACGGACGAGAAATCTTCAATCAACTTTGTGTTCCTCTGGTGGAAAATAGGAATTAGTTTTGAAGCAGATTGCAATGACCTGCATCTATGAGATGTGTGATGAGCGTGCCGATGATATCTATAAGAGGCCTTTGACATGTGAAGAAAGCATACCAGAGTATGAGTGGTCACGATGTGTGAGTGTAGTATTTGAATAGGTTACTAAAGCAACTGGTCTTCTTGAGGTCTAGATGTATGATGATAAATGGAGGACTATTTCCCAACTTGGTGGCACTCAACAAAGTTGGAGTTGTTGTGAAGCTTCAGGCACGATAAAATAACCAGCACCATGTCACCATTATCGTAGAGTACTTGGCTAGGAGCTCACTAGTAGAATCTCTCGATATGACCAGTCATCGCATATGGACATATTAGATTGTCTAGATGCAAGCCATTCAAAGGCATTGCAACTAGATGATCCAAAAAGCGGAGGAAGCTTTTTTTCTTGCTTTCCTTCTGTTGTGTGAACTAGATGAGAGCTAGGGTTTCGTGAGCTTTGTCTATGCCCTGCGGGCTCCCTCGCTTCAGCGTTGGTCCCCCTTGCTGCTCCTGGGGGATCTGTCCCCTGTCGTGCGAGTTCCCCCTCTTAGGTGGGGGAGTATGTCGCTATTGGACATTGTTTACAAGAGTTTATTATAGACAGGAACTCCCTCTCTAACTAGCATGCCTAGTTGTCTGAGAGAGTTGTCATTGGCCTCTGTCATGGGCCCAGGCTTGCTCAAGATGTGCTAAGAAGTTGGATTAAAGCCAACTCGGAGTCTAGAGGTCTTTATGTGAAACAAGTGCAATATATGCCAAATAATTACTATCTGTTCTTTTTTGATGATTTGAATAGTGCTCTAAAAGTGATCACTGAGGGGCAATGGCTTGTCAGAAATGTTCTTATCTCCTTTTTTAGGTGGTATGTGGGTTTCAACCCTAAAGGCCCCAAGCCAACTAAACTACCCATATGGGTAGACTTTCCTGATCTACCGGTTGACTTCTACCCTTGGTTAAATAAATTAGGCTCCACGCTTGGGAAAGTCCTAGGGCAAAAAACTAAGTCAGGTGGGATTAACCCTACATGGGATCCTCAATTAATGATTGAGATTGATGTCTCCAAACCAATCAAGAAATCCATACAAATCAAGGACTAAGAAGGTTTTTTCCTCCATGAACAACATATCATTTATAGGAACTTACCTAATGCTTGCTTCAAGTGTTTTAATCAGGGTCATCTTATCAAGGATTGTCCCTTGCTTAATGGTGCTTTAAACGACTCTAAGGCAGAAAAACCAGTTCGAGAATCAAAAACCAAAGAAGTTTCCCCTAAAAAGACCCCCCTCAATTCCCCTGCTGGGCATCAAACCATAAAAAAGAACATCCCTAAACGATTGAAAAAGAAAATAGGTAAGTATGCTAATCCTCATAGTGTTCTTTTAGATGTTTCTAACCACTCTTTCATTGAGGATTTGGAAGCAGATAAGGAAAACGTTCTTGTTAATCAGAAGTGTGAAGAGGTTCTATTGGACTCTCCTAAGGCCCAGGTGGAAGCAGATATTGAAAGCTCAAAAGGTTGGTAGGTTGTGGCTAAAAAAAAGAATTTATGTAATATCAACAACAGGTACCCTCTTGAGAATAATGATGATATTATCATGGAGGAAATCACTAAAGTAGACGCAAAGCTAATTGAAAAAATGGCTCATGAGGCTCTAGAAGATGAGGACTTCCCCTTGTCCCAAAACAAGGTAAATGATATAGTCATCAAGCTTCAAGGCAAGCCAAAAAGGAAAGAGGTTGTGTCTTCCTTCAAGAGTTGAAGATTGGTGGGTCCAAGCTTGACTCCCATTTAAAAATGGTTAACCCTCACTATGAAAGACACTTTACTGAGAACATGTAGGGTAAAGGAGGGGCTGCTCTTGGCATTAACTCGAAGCTTAGTCATCTTATCAAAGGAACGGCCAAAAGCCTTTCTAATCAATGGGTTGCTATTTACTTTGATTCCCCTTTGAATGTGTGCATTGTTAGTCTTTATGCGTCTAACTGCAGGCAAACGAGAAGTAATTGTTGGGAAGAATTGAAGGCAATCAAAGGTAATATCTATTTAATTGGAGACTTCAACATGGTTACTATCACAAGCTCAATTCTAGATGGAGTTGTAATTGGTCTGCCACTCAATGGAGATACAGATTCAAAGTGATTTGGGCCTTCCCTTATAACATCAAACATTCCTACTTGGAATGGTTGATCCTGCATAATGGCCTATGGATTGGCAGCAAGGCAAGGAGGGTAAATGCTAGTAATGGAAAATGTTCAATGTGTAGCAGGGAAGAGGATTTGGCCCACTTGTTCATCAACTGCTGGCATGCCAAGAGTTTCTAGCAAGTTTTGGACCCCATCCTTAGGATGAAGAAGCTCCCCCAACTTGTTCTGAAAGAAATTATCCTTGGGTGCTCCAACAAGTTGGATTTGGTCTTCTGGAATTTATGGAGAGGTCACATCTTGTGGCACATTTGGATTAGCAGGAATCAAAATCATTTCAAGAGTGGGAAGAAGAATTTCATTTGTTCTCTCAGAAATACTATGTATTTAACTGGTTGATAGGGTTTGCAGTCTATTAATAGACTTCCTCAGGATTCTACTATTGTAATTAAGAACCTTCCTCCCAACAAATGGAGAGAGTCCTTATTATCCTGCTACTCTAGGGATAGATTCATTATGGTCCTTTGTTTGTAAGTTTGCCAGTGGGCATTCTCCCTAGCCTTGTATTGGTGGGATCACTGCTTCCCTATACACTTTGTAATTTTTTCCATTAGTTTACTCTCTTTTCGTGTTGTCTCAAAAAAAGGGTGGAGGGAGTAGTTTGACAGGGGCATCCATGATTGGCGTTGCTAAGCATATGTAGATGAAAGCCGCTCATAGTGAATTATAGCTACTTTAATGTTTGCATACATCTACAGAAAGTTGTTCTATTCCTTGTTTAGTGGATGGTCGATGTCCGTTGCCTCTAAGGAGGCAAAGGAGGTGCCACCAAGTGAGTCACTTATTGGGGATTACACTCCTAAATGTATAATTTTGAGTCATGGAACCAAGGGGACATCAGAACTAGAAAAGCATGATAAAACACGGACCTTGAAGAAGCCCGGGCTTCTGTGGAGTGGACATCCCAACTACACCAGCATTTAGGTGATATCGTCGCTCAGCTTGGGACAAAACAATGCAGTGCGTTGTCCCGTCAACAACACGGTGCACTATATGTATAATAAGACCTACTTGTTTCATAGATAGTAACTATGTATGAAATTTTCTTTTGAGTGAGGTAAAAAGAACTAGTATAAAATGCACCCCACGAGGAGATAATTTTTAATTGGTGCACTGACATGATTTTGGTTTGAAAATTTTTAATATTGATTATACCGATGACCATGGATCATTGAATTGTTTTATCTTGGTCGTAGATTGTCTTTGTTCAAAGTTCACTTTTGGGAATGGCTTATGTCAACACAACAATGAATTTTTATAATTTGCATCATAAGAAAAACGATATGTTATCATGCCTTGTCATTTATTTGACCTCTCCAAGTTTGTAACATAAATAGAACAAAACTTTGTTATTTTTCATTTGGTGAACCCTTATTTCACATGTTGTTTGCATTTTCGAAAATAAATTGAAATTTCAAAAGACATTCAAAACCACAAGAAACCCCAAAACAAATATTAAAAAATCACACTCCAAAAAACTAAAAATTTGTTTTCAACATGGGAAAAGAAAAGCAAAAGAGAGAAGAAAGGGGGACAAGATTGAAAAAGAGAAGGGAGACAAACATGAGATGCATGAAATAATCTCACATAAGGGTGAAACATCTAGAGAAATTTTGCAAAGAGTTGAGATAATTGGTGGAATATATGAAGGGGTAGGTTCTATATTTGCAACAAGAGAATCTAACAATACAATTGTGGATATGAGAATCGGATATGACCATAGAAGGATGAATGTTTATATCAATCCTAATTGTGAGTGGAATTTAATTCATATTGATTTAGTGACTATTATTTTGAAAAACATTCAACCAACCACTCATTCCTTTATCCTCATGAATGGTGAAAATTATGATTGCATGGGTCTAATTGTGTTGCCTATTGTGGTGGATGATATGCAATTTTTGGAAACATTTTTTTATGAAAGGTATAGATGAAGACTTGATCATAGGCACTCAAAAGTTTCTTACACAAAATCATCAAGAATTTGAAGTATCTTGTCCATCTATTATGTCCTTGACACGATTCAATCTGGGTTACGTAATCTATAAAAAGATCTACAATTTTTTAGGATATTGCAAATATTGGTTCCCATTGAAAGTTGATAAAAACATGGCTACTTGGTTAGAGGTGTATCACTCGCTCGAAGGTGCACTTTATTATTTGGTAGTGCATGAAAAAGGGTACATTAAAGGTACACAAAAAATGGAAGTGTACCCAATCTTGATCGAGAATCAATTACTATATCAAAAGTGCACATTACTTAATCCATCATGAGCAGAAGATCATCAAAACTTGAAGGCCACCAAGGAAGCTCTCTGCTTGTGTTTATCACCAATCACTTCAACCCATCACTTCCATCACTTCAACCCATCACTTCCATCTTATAACCCCAAATTCCCAATCATAACCTCTTTCTCTTAGTCGTCCATTCGTCCCATCCTAGTCCCATTCATCCTTCATGTTTCCCAAAATTCTAAATACTAAATCGTTTCACTACCTAAAGTTTGAACCTTGTTGGAATGTCTTTTATGTGAACAAGCTAACCCAAAAACGATACTGGTCCAACAATACCATAACCTCGCTAGCTAAGAAATTATATGTGTACATGTTTCAAAGTAGATACATCCATAGTTTGATACCAAAAAGAAAAGCCTAGAAATTCCTCTTTGGAAATCATAGAGCGTAAAAGTTCTTTTGCTAGTCATAATCCCCAACCTTCATGTGGCAGGAAGTTAGGTCTTGATGGGTCCAATTTGCAAAGATTTGGATGTATGCTAGTGAAAAGTACCAATCCATTTGAGCTTCCGTTTGAAAATGCTAACAAAGGTTAACTCAAGGTTTCAAGGAATGCACCAAGAGAGATATCAAGCAAGAATGCCACCGTACGAGCAACATGCTCAAGTAGCACATAGTAATGTATGAGTTAACAATCAAGCCAATCCTCAAATGGCAAACACTATGCCAAGAGTGCTAGACCTAGGATGATTCCTTCAACCATCCCAAGTGGCAAAATACATGAAAAACTACTATGAAAGGTCTAATTATCCTTATGAACATGTAGCCAAGTTTAGACAAGTTGTTAGGGTGGAGGACATCATAATTTTTTTTCACACAATATAAGGCAGATTAACCCTTGTAGAAACAACATTGTCATGGTTTCAGCCCTTGATGTTAGAAATGTATATTCTCTTAAGGAAGACTTTATTGGTGAGTTCTCAAACAAAGGCGTGAAGCATGACTCAACATCTTTGATATATAGCTTTAGACTAGCCAATCATAAGTTTGTAAGAGTTGTGGTCATATGATTTTGATCATATGTAAATTGATGCCCAACATGCAAGAGTCCACAGAAGAAGAAATTGATCTCTGTATTCCTAGAGGGACTAACCAACGAGGATTCTCTTGCATAAATTTAGAGGATCACAACCTTGAATGATTGCCTTAGATAATGTGTGGATTTGGAAGACAATCTAGTTGCGAAACTCAAGATTTCACGCACCAATACCAAGAGTGAAAACTCAGATTCCTCTAGATAAACAAGAACTTTAGTTGAAGAGATAATTGAATTGGTGGTTAAGAAGATATAGATGGAGAAACCTAAAGAACAATGGAAGTTACCCTACGGACAAAGACCTCAACCACTTAAGAGATGCCAAAATTGTAATCGACAGCACCCCACTTATATGTGCAATAGGATGCCCATGTATCAACCTATGAACTACAATATGCCACCTCAACTACAATACTAATAGCCACAATATCAATAGAGGCAATAATATCAGACTGGGCCCATGTATCCACTTAGGGATGCGCATGGAAACCCACCTAGAGGCCAACAAAAGTATTATAGAGAGCCTTATTATGGTTAGCCTATATATAATCAAGGAAATCAAGAACTTGTGAGGCCTATTTTGGATCAACATCGGGCTCCATATACAAATGTTGTACCAGTCAAGTACATGGTATAAAACATTGAATGAGCCATCATACATGTGGAATCTACAATGGTAGACACAAGCCCTAGATATTCAGAAGGAAGATCTTAACCATGGTTGAAAGCAATAACTTATTTTGTCCTTAGATATTCAGAAGGAAGATCTTAACCATTGTTGAAAGCAATAACTTATTTTGTATGTTAGCTATTGAGGATATTTTGGGTGGTTCTAGCTACCCACTGTGGGCATACATGATGCATCATGTATTGGTAGCAAAAGGCTTATGGAATATTGTGAAGGGTGTTGAAATGCATTCTCCTACACTTGCAAATACTATAACAACAAGTGATAAATGTGGTATCAAGGATGATTGTTATCATAGACCCACAAATAAAATGCCAATGAAGGGTTCATCAACATCAAGTGGCTTGTATCAACCATCAAATTATCAAACTGAATAGTGAATCAACCAAGTGTATGTAGACATGTCTTCACACAAATCTTGAGATCAAAAGAAGCTATTGAGGAAAGCCATCATGAGAAACATGCACCAAAAGGTGCCAGGACACTCTTGTTGGGTAGACTATGGACTATGACGTGTCAAAAACACCACAAGAGTTCACAATGAAGATGGATATGAAGAAGATAGAGGCTAGAAGCAAAAGTGATGAGATTCATGCAAATGACAAAAAGACATCTAGGTCAACCGTTTGGTTCATATCGTACAAGAATGGTTTCACCCCATCACAGAATCCTACTTGCTTGAGATTTGATGCTTCAACTTGTTGAGAGCGATGAAGCAAACCTTCAACATTTCCTAACAATAATTTATAGATGGTGTTTAGGGCTTTGCAAAGAATCTTCTACCAATATTGTATGGTATCCTATAGATATTCTGGAGGGGAAGCCATTGATGGAAAGTTGAGCGAGTGTTTATCCACTAGAGAAGAGGCTCATTTTATTTCATACTATTGTGAGGTGCATCACCAAGGGGCTGATGCATAAATAGGGTTGAGATTTACATGCTTTAGCGTGTGATCCCCAGTGCCTTGCACAAATGGATGCTTGGAAACAAATTTGCACCTCCATTTTGGGTTATTATGTTCAATCCTTTGAAGTGAGGTATGTGCGATTTTATTAAGAGTTAGATTACACATCCATTTGGATCAAGATATATTTTTTCAATGATTTCATAAATGATTTGTACACAAATGATCTCCTTTGGAACAGAGTATGGAGCCAAAAGGTATGGTAGCTTATGCTTCACAAGTTTCATAATGAGTCTATTGTCAATAGTGTCATTCTCAAAATCACTAGCTAGTGCTTGTAAAATATGGTACCTCATTTTGTGTGTGTCATCCATGCAGGAAATCACTTTAACCCATGAGTGTATATCATCATTTGGAGAGATAGATGTGGTGGGCTATATAAGTGGAGAATGCATATGTAAATGTTGGTTGGCTACCTAGTTTTTGTCAGACATATTTTACATAGACAACCATCGTATGCTGGTGGAGTTGACTTTGAAGCCCTTGCACTTGCAGCATGACTAGCATGTTCCTCTGTAGTCAATTGATCTTTTTGGCATAGTTGGTTTAATAATGCAAAGTGTTGTGCCTCTAATTGAGCAATCCTTGTTGACATGTCTGTAGGTTGGATTTTAAGTGGAGAATCATTGACCAAAATCATTTTTTGGGCTCTAAGATCCTCCCTAAGTTTGAGATTCTCAGCTTCTTGGTTTCTCCTCTTGCATCAATTGAATGCACTTGTCCTTATTCTCACACTCCATGGAAAATCTTTTCTTGAACTCAATTAACTTTTTAAGTTGTGCCAATATATCTTTTCTTGTCTAGTAGATGTGGAATCCTTGTTTTTTTATTCTTTAAGAGCAAATTGCAATTCAACCATCTATGCTTTGATTACAAAGATACATGAATCCTATTCCCCAAATGCCTCTTTCACATAATAGATGGATGTGTTGGTTGAGATGACTTCCTCAAAAATAGTATGCATTTCAAGTTCTAGATATAATTATGAGTTGGGATGATTATGAGAAGCTGAAGCTTCTGGAATTATGGCACATCTCACAAGTCTAGCGTGGTGTATAACATCTACTGAGATGCACATTGATTCTCGAAAAACTAATAATGGAGTATGCACAAGTGCTATTGAGGGCTCTAGTTGAAGGCCTTTGATGGGCTGAACAAGATGAGCAAGGAGCAGATGGAGGAGAGAGAGAGAGAGAGAGAGAGAGAGAGAGAGAGAGAGAGAGAGAGAGAGAGAGAGAGAGAGAGAGAGAGAGAGAGAGAGAGAGAGAGAGAGAGAGAGGAGAGAAGAGACACAGACACATGCGTGGAGCCTCGAAACCCAGATAATCATCTTCTTAAAGCAATGCTCTATATTATATATATATATATATATATGTGTGTGTGTGTGTGTGTTTTTGTGTGTTTGAACATAGGAGTAAGGTTACATGAGCCTTACATTCCCAACAATTTCCCACTTAAGGGTCAATGTGACCATAAGTGGAAGCATATACAAAGAATGATATAAGACTATATACTAATGTACAAGAAGAGTCTGGATCTCAACCCATACCAATCAACATACACCAATTTCTTCAAACAAGGTGTATCCATGCACCTCTAAACTAATATCAACAAGAGTCGAGCTCACATTTGATTGATGCAAGAACTTATGAATTTCTTGCAAAGCTCCTACTCACTCTATGCCTATGTCAATCATCGAATGATTGACAACTATAAGTGTGAATGCCTCGGTAGTAGCTGCAATGCCTGGTCTCGAGCATAACAACTTACACATCTGACTCTTAATTGCTGACAAAACATGTGCTATCATAGCTAACATAAACATGTCAGCCATGCCTATATCAAAAGCATTCAAAGCACCATCACCAAGACAACATGTCTTCATATATCCATGCAATGTCTATCATTAGTGAATCCAAGAATGACTGCATAACCCATGAGTCCTCAACATCTAAATCAATCATCCTATCAACCAAGGATGTGCCTAGCTATGCAACTTGAAAGCTAATATGCTCTACCACACATTGTGTATCATGTGAGCTATCTCGCTCTACCACACCAAGTGTATCATCATGCTCCACATGAGCTAAGTACACAACATCAACACTAAGGTCAAATTGATGATCTAACTCTATATGAGTGTAATTAGAATGCTCTACTTGAGCACACACATCATGATCTAATGCATCCAATTGATCATCCAAAATATGCTCCATGTGAGTATCTATATGATCAAGAAAATCATGCTCTATATGAGCATCCAAAACTTGCTCTACATGTGCATCCGTCTAAGCATTTGAATCTTTCCATACATGTGCATCATGAATGTTAATAGACCTATCTATAGGTAGAAAAACTGAGACATGAGGACTCTCATATTGCACATAAGGATGAACTTCCACTAACCCGAGTTTATCTCTCACATAATGTACTTGCAATGGATACATGTGCCCAATCCTAGCACCTCTGACAAGCATAATCTCTCCCAAATACAATTGAAAATGGTGCTCATGAACGAATCCATAACATATGCTCTCGTGTAATTGGCCATTTGAAATCAAGCTCATAAGGAATGAAGGAACATAATGTAAATTTCTGAGTGTAAATGATGCTTCACTAGGTAGCATAAAGCATACATCTCTTGCACCCTCAATGTTATACATGGAGCCATCAAACTTCTGCACACATCCACGACACTCATTTGAGACTCAAAAAAACCACTCAGAAACTAGAGTACATGGAAAGTGCCTAATGCATCAAGAAACCAAGCCATATGTGTGCAATCCAATGAACAAGAGAAATCCTTAGATGAATCATAGGAGAAAATGACATCACCATCATTGACATAATTAGCTACCATAGACTCTCTTGAAGCCACTAACTGACCTACATGATATGCGTGTCTTTGACATCAATATCACATGAGCCTGAGCCAACATCGTGGAGTATCACCCTCATGACCATAGTGCCAATATCAAAGCCATGGATGTGATCTATGTCTCATATGAGTCAATGGACTCACATACATATCATGTAATCTCTATCATAATGCACTACTCATCTCCTCATACATCATAGGATCATCTATAGAATCCACAAGCTATAGTCGGAAGCTATCCAATTCATCCATATCCATCCATATGTGGTTGAGCATGTCACGAGGCCTTTGTGCATCTCTATGCATAAACATGTGTAACCCTGCACAAACCAATGGATGCCACATCTAATTTTTCCATCTTCAACATTTAGTGCCATCAAAATGAGAAGGCACCATGTTGACAAGCCCAGAGACTAGGAATGTGACAAGAGACTAAAAAAATTTCTCTATCACCAATAAGATAAAACCTCAAATCCATATGCATGACTTACATCACAAATGTCTCATTGGAGAAGAAACCATGTGAACCACTTGTCACATAACGATCCATCTAGCATGCACACAAAACCATGAGCATAAGCTTGCTCACTAAGGCTCGTAAATGATTAAATAGACGTGAAACAATCATGGGAAAAATTTGCTAGAATATCCCTTGTAAGCTGAGCAATGATGATAAGATAATGAACAAGAAAAGAAGAATGAGAAATGTGCCACCACCTATCACCGATCAAATAATATGCAATGTTCAACATAAACACCAGTAAATTGATGGAAATGCACATCAATACTCTAACCATCCACTCCCACTTGAGAAAGAATCTTGCCAAGAACTGGTTCCACTTATCATAAGTCACTTGTGGTCCTGTCACTTGTGGTCTTTTCCAAGTATCTAGATATGAAATAAGATCCAAAGCTTTCACAAAAGCTTCAAGGATTCACTAGAGTACTCTTCTCTCATAAATGCCAACAAAATTTTGCTAGGATCTCCTCTGTAAAAGTAAACTATCAAATGAATGAACATAGGCTAACACAATAGGCAATCCAAGTGATGAACAAATGTGCAACCAAAGCTCCAATCTAGATCATGTACCTGCAAAGAAAACAAGAACATGCAAGTACCAACCAAGGCTCCAATCAATCTCCCACAAAATTGTGTACCATCAACAAAAAAAGCCATATCCAAGTGGTACAAACAAAATATGATCACAATGCCACTATAGATTTACTAACAAGACCATGATCTCAAACCAAAGATGAAACGGCATAAATTGAAAGCAATACCACAATGCCATTATACATGTCAAAACTTGACATAAGCCTCTCTACTCTCATATGGAGGAGCATCCACATGATTCATACATAGTCAATGCCTTCAAGCTCTAAAACTAAGAGCTTACGCAACAAAAAATCTCTCTCATGGAAGTTCAAAGCAAAATGAAACTTCAGAAGTAATTAGGGTTTCTATGATAAAAATTTGATGCTCTATATCTTGTTGTTTCAGGTGTTGATAACCTTAGAATTCTTGGTTATCATGAAACTTGAAGAACTTTCTCTTGAATATGCATGGACACTTAGAACACCTTAATCGGAGGTGTGTAGCTCAAGATACAAGAAAAATAAGCATATGCTATCATCTTCATCTTCAAATGCAACACTGTTTCTCTATATTTTGTGTTTTTTATGACCTTTGATTCTAAATTTGATTTTTCTTGCATTGTTGTCATCAGGCTCGATGGCTATAAGTTTTGGGGCCACTACATTAGAATGGATTTCGTAGAGAAGCGGCCCCAACAAAGAGGCTATGGCGATAGGTGCAGAAATCATGGACAATACAAGAACAATGTTAGCGGATTCACAAATTCATCTGCCCAACATAGCAGCAAAAGTGTTTTTATGATTGAGTGCAAATCAAGGCATGTCTCAACCACTACTGGTCATTCACAAGAATCATCATTATAGACAGATATGATATCTTCATCTAGAGGCATGGGATACAAGAGCAGCTCTAATCGCAGTGATAATGTACCCCATGCATCTCCATCTATAGTTGTTTCCTCTGACCATGGAACTACATTGTATTCTTTTGCATTTAATAACCCTTCTTATGTTTGAGAGGATGAACCGTCCATCACTAAGCAATGCTATTCATCAGATTTGGATGCATCTCAAAAAATTATCCACCTCTAATCAAGTTTCACATTCTAGTACTAATTATATATCACATAGAGACCTAAAAATGGATCATATTAGTAACATGGCGTCTCAGTAATCAGAATCATGATGGTGTAAGGAGCAAAGTTGTCTTACGTAACCATGAAAGCTTTCAATAGGCTTCAACAAACAATGATATAGACATGTTGCTAGGAGGACCGCCTTATAGTGAGGATACCAAAATTTTATTTGTTTATGATTGCAATGAATTAAGCTTAGTTTCAAACAAGAAACGTATGCACCCCAACCATAGTCCCCCAACTTTTGACCTACAGTCATGCGTGAATTTAGTGTAACAAACCAACACAAAGGTAGCATCCAAGTATCTTTAGCACCTATGAACAAAGGCATTGTGCACTCAAACTCTTCTTATGATAATAATCATATGATTAATCACAAGATATCAAGTTATCAAGCCAATTTCCAACAAGGTGTCTCTTAAAGCATGGATGTTTAGTCAAATTCAAGAGATGCAGGTTACTTCAACTTTCCAAGTAAAGCAGATGAAATTGTTCCAAGCTCTCGTCATTATTTTTGAGACTTTTGGTGGCCCTGGAGCTTCTGCTTATGTGCTCAATAGCAAGGAAGTGAGACATGTTTCTTCTTATCCAAATGAATTGGGCCCTTATATGCCTTCCTCATCCATTGGTGCCTTATCTTATGTTGGTCTACCAATAGAGAATCATTCTAATAACTTGATTTTCCCAATGTCTAGTGGTCCACATCCACCTGAAGATCCATTGAAGAAGTTTGGTGTAATCTAAGAGTGAGCCTTGTTCCAGTAAAATTTCTTTTCAAATTGTGTCCCATGTATGGGTCTCGTGAGCCTCCACCTCAAACCGATTGATTGTAGGCAATCTAGCTGATCTTTGTCAACTCTTTAGTCAGTTTGGCCATGTATTCAAAGCTAGGGTCTTGTGTGATGCAGGTAATGGAAGATCTAGAGGCATTGGGGTGGTTGCCATTTCAGTTGTAGAGGAATCAAGAGCTGCATGCAGAGCTTTAGATGGTCAATATGTTGAGGGATGCCCCTTGAAAATCAATGTTGTGACATTCAAACACTAGCTCTCAATTATATCATATGATGGGGTATGAGGAAAGGGGCTATTATAGGGGAGAAGCTCAGAGACATCATGGGTAGTGTATACTATGTTGCTCCAGAGGTTCTCTGTTGGAACTATGGTCTAGAGACCGATTTATGGAGTGTTGGTGTTTTACTCTATATGTTGCTCAGTAGCATTCCTCCCTTTTGGGTAGAGTCAGAGCAAGACATTTTTCACGAAATCTTGGAAGGCACACAACATCTTTCATGTGACTCTTGACCATCTATCTCACATGGAGCGAAGAATGTCAAAGAGAGATCAACAAATGGCTTCAAAATCTCTGTTCCTGATGAAAAGCTTTAGATTTGACTCGACTTGGAGCACGAGATAGCCTGAGGCTTGAAGCAAGACTATGTCTTTATGGAAATGACCTTGAACAACACATAATTCTGATTGAGGCTAGCCTTGCTTGGACTATTAGCAACAAATGCCACGTAGAAGGTGGGTTCTTAGGAGCTGATGTGATGCAAACGCAAATCTAGGATAGTCAAGCAAGACAACAGGTTTGACTGATTGCATCCGGAGCACCTCCTTGTGGACATTGTGATATTCTTGACTTGTCTGAGAAGGTCATAGGTGAGGTGACTAGTGGTGGATTCTTTTCATCTTTTCCACTCTATTCTTTGCTTTCCTACCTTGCAACGATGAAGCTTATCCTTCGATCAAAAGAAGCCTACCACGCAGTTCCTGTCAAGCAACTCTAGTTGCTATTGTTCATACTCCGGGCTTCCCTCTTTGTTCTATCTTCTCGAGCAATTGTCATCGATTTCTCTATCCCTTACAAGCTGAGTTCAAGTTGTGTACGTCGATTTGCGTAGTGTCTATGGTTTCACTATGTTAAAATGCTCTTTTACAGTACAAGCATTTAAAGATCTATCTCGGGTTCTTGGGAGTGGTAGGGGTCTGATAAATCAGAGGCTCGGTAACTTGATTTTCCCAGTTAATTATTCCAAGTTGCAATACGGTAACGCTCACAACTATGCTTATCACGAATCACTAACGCAGAATTCTATTTACTTCTTTCGTCGACTGACTGTCTTACTCAGATTAATACCCATCACCGTACGTAACGCAGAAGTTATTCTCTTCCGTTATACAGACTTATTATCACACTTAAGCTTACGGTGTTAATCACAACTTAATGTAATTAAACAAGGTCCAGAACGATAATACTCAGAATTGAAGAAACTGCGCTACGGCAACTCCACAACTGCAATCGCCCAGACAGACAGTCTGGCGATACTCTGCATCGTCACCGGAGTGTCCTTTCATTAGTTGATAAAGTGATACAACTCTTCGCAGCGACCTTTCGGTTCGTGCGGAATACGAAAAATAGGAATTACAATGTAGGAAATTACAATATGCCATCCGGCGGCTTACACTGGCACGCACAGTGGACTTGAACACGCAAGTTTACAAAATTTATGGCTCTTCTACTGTACCCTGAATATACATTGTTCCGGCTAACTTAAATGTTCTGGCAATTTTCTGCTTCAGCGAATCCAACATCTTTTTTAGAATCTCCGGTCCTACAAGCTGAGCATCAGTTCTAACTGAACTTGGGGCAATTACTTGACTCATCAAAATTTCTGCCTGTGTTTGCAGAAAGGCCTCTTGCAGGTAGAAATTGTGCTTGACGTAATCTCATCTCATTGATTTGATCATCTACCCTTGCAAGTCGGTCAGCTTGAGCACCTAATTGCTTTTCTCTTCTTTCCAACTCTTCAGACTGGAACTGCATCGTTTTGTAGTAAGCGTCTATTTCCTTTTTCATGCCTTCCAGTTCCTTCTTCAACTTGAGATAGTTTCCCAACTCTTCATGTAACTCTTGATCACGCTTAAACAAGGTTTTCGTAGTTTTATGAAGTTCTGCTTCAGTTTTAAGAACATTACTGGCCAGAGACTGCGAAGCTTCTTCTGAAACACTATATGCTTCCCCTGTGCTATGTAGTTCATTCCCTATAGCAGTCATTGCATCTGTTATATCAATGATTTCCTGTTGCAACGTGCTAATCTCGGTATCTTTTTGACATAGTAAAGCATCTTTCTGTACTAGCTGATCTTGGAACTGTTGAATCTGGAAATGTAAACCATAATTTTTTGCTTTCACCGCATTGACTTCTTCCTTTAATGGAGTAATATCTGCTTCAAGGGTATCAACCTTATGCTGCAATTCCTAACGAATATTCTCAGTAAACATTTTGAGTTGCACCGGAAGCTGCTGTGAAAATTGGATAAGCATGCGTCCCATGGATTCTAATCCTGTGAACAAGGGAATCGGAGGAAGGAGAGGAGGAAGTGGCTGGGATGAAGAGGCGGACAAGAGATGAATGGAATCCGGTGGAGAGTAATTAGGTGAGGAGGATGAAGCGGCAGGTTCTTCAAGAACAAAGGGTGGAACAGGGACAATGGGCTCAATCGGAGGCATGGGTGGAGGAATGGGAAGAAGAGTGTTGGATACTAACGCGGTTTCAGTTGATTGCTGCTTATTCACTTCAGTACTGGTAATAACAAATTCCACCAAGATGATCACTGCATCAAGAATTCCCGCAACAATATCTTGTACATCTTCGTCGGTCTGGTGCTGAGTCTCCTCTCGAGAAGGGCTTTCTTTAGAATCAGCAGCAGATGCACTATGGTCCTGTTGTCGGATGGGAGAAGACTGGGTAGACGAATCAAGGTGAATTGAGGTGGCAGTGTCATGGAAAATGTCTTCTTCATTTCCTTCTTCATCATTGCCAACGGTTGAACCTTGCACTTGACTGTCAGAAGAGCTTATTCGTCTGCGTTTCCAGCGAAGGAGTTGGAAGAGATCTTCATCTTTGTCCTCATCATTCTCGAGTACTTGAACAGACTCCTCATGGAACAAAATTGGAGCATTGGGCGGCAGTTGCGCTGCTTGGAGGGCCTGAAACAGAAAAGTAAGAATGTGCGGAAGGCGAGAACGCGGAAGGTCTCCCTTGTTAACATGCTTAATAACCATCACGCACTCATGGTCAATGCACCGGAAATAAAATGAAGCAAAATTAACAGGCTCCCGAGAAGCCATGTCAATCATCGAATAGAACGGCCGTTAAATTCCGTAAGTGCGTTTCTGGAAATCCAATATGGCCACTAAGAATTGTAGGGTGGTCCGTTCAGGATCTGGACAATAGAGAATGGCGTACTCATTCGAGGAGTACCTTGGGAATAATTCTATCATAGTGGCTATCAGAAGAAGAGGACCATTCTCCTGTCCTGCCAGAGAGAGTCGGAACGCTGCAGCGAAGGACTCTAAGGTGATGACTACTCGAGATGGTAAACATGTAATCGGCCATCGCTGCTCCGTAGCAGGTGTAGCAGCGATGGCAGCAATAATCTGGGCATAAAACGGGTGACATTCCACTGAATGCCAAGGCAATTCAGCGAAATCGTACAACCCACAGACACGCAAGAACTCACCCACATCATGAGGGAGTCCGTAACGGAAGGCAACAAAATTGGCTAACGCTTCCATGATGCGTACACAAGAGCACAAAAACACAAATGCACAATAAACACAGAAATCACAACGCACAGAGCACATAGACTCAATAGCGATTAACAGCGAAAAGAAGAAGATTAAGTAGATACTCGACAACGGGAGGCGATCGACAAACCTGAATCATCGCGCGGCGTTGAGATGATACCCTTCATAATTACGACGTGCATGCATGTGCAGAATCGATCACATAGGGCGGCTTTTAATCATAATTAGATATCAAAACGAGGATATTTACAAACGACTATCAATCACAATGCAAAAATAGAAGAAAGGTAAATGCCACGTGGAAAAACGAAGAACACGTCAGTGAGGGTCAGGCACTTGCTGATACGGCTGCAACTTTGAACCATTGATTACTTTAGGAAGAGGAATTCCGGTCAAAGTAGTCAACCAAAAAGTAGCTGGGCCCACTTGTTCACTAATCCGGTAAGGGCCAAACCATCGTAATTTGAATTTCCCAGCCGCACGATTTGCCTTAGCATTGTAAAATAGTACAAGTTGGCCCACCATAAAAACTAGAGTCTTGAGAAACCGATCGTGGGTACGAGCTTGCCGCAACTGGACTTCTTGAAGAGTCAGAAAACTTTCCCAGCGATGCTCATCTAGGTCTCTGAGTGTGTCCAACCGAAATGGTAAAAACTCTTTGGGTAGCAACTTCTGAGTGATGGCCACACGTAAACTGGGCACTACAACTTCCATTGGAGCGATTGCTTCCAGCCCAAAAGCAAGCTTGAAAGGAGTCAGTCCGGTTGCTACTTTGTATGTAGTCCGGTATGCCCATAATATTGCAGGTAGTAATTGATCCCATCTTTCTGGTGATTCCACAATCAGCTTACGAAGCAAAGTCAACAACGTTTTGTTTGTACTCTCAGCTAAGCCATTAGCACGAGGATAATACGGTGAACTGAATTTATGCATAAACTGAAAAGTGTGTGTGAGCACTCACATTAAATTATTAACAAAGTGTGTTCCTTGGTGAGTGACAAGTTCGAAAGGTAGTCCATAACGTGGGAAGACGTCTTTCATCAGGCATTTTGCCACTGAAACCGCTGTAGCGGACTGTAAGGCCCAAGCTTCGGCCCATCTGGTAGCATAATCTGTGCAAGTTAGGATGTAACAATTGTTGATGAGAGTCGCAGGTGGGGTAATTGGTCCAATAAAATCAAGACCCCACTTCTGGAAAGGTTCCAAAGGTAATACAGGTTGGAGAGGGAAAAAGTGACGTTGTAAGGGCTGTCCAGTGCGTTGACAATTGTCACACTACTGCACAAACTGAGTTACATCCTTATACATGGTAGGCCATCAAAGCCCACTGTGCAGAATTTTCCGGTGCATAAGATCTGCTGCGAAATGTCCATCGGAGGGTATTGAATGTGCCAGAGCAATAACCAAGTTAACTTCATGTGGGGGAATACAGCGAAGCAAAGCACTAGAATGATCCATATAGTACAACTATCCGATAATCAATTGGAATCTGCGACTATATACTGCAATTTCTCGGCGCAACGAAGGAGGAGTATGAGTAGGGAGATATCCATCCGTTAGGAAAGTTAATAACGTATCATACTAGGTAGGCGGCACAGGAAGTTTTGCAGGTTCATCACATTCGGACTCAGTAGCATAAATTGCTGGTGTGGTGTCATCAACACCCACCGGAGCTTCACCGAAATCTAGTCGAGAAAGAAAATATGCTAATGCATGTGTTGTGCCCGGTCGATGAATCACGTCGTAATCGAATTCTTGTAATAGCAAAATCCATCGGGCCAAGCGACCACCTAGATGCTGCTGCCGGACCAGATACACCAGCGCATCATGATCCACATGAAAGGTAAATTTTCGGCCTAGCAGATAATGCCGAAATTTCTTCACCGAATACACCAATCCGAGATATTCGCGTTCGATCACTGAGTAATTCCTTTCTGCAGGAGCGAGTCTTCAACTTGCATAGTAGACCGGCCGGAACCATTTATCTGTTTGCTGCATTAAAACACTGCCAATGGCAATATCTGAAGCATCTACAAAAACATGAAAGGGGCGTTCCCAATCCGGAGGTTGTAGAATTGGAGCTTGCGTCAATAATTCTTTTAGTCGCTCAAATGCAGTTTGACATTCCGGAGTCCATTGGAACTGTTGTGGAGTACTCGGCATTAGCCGATTAAGTGGCGTTGCTAAATGGGCAAGCCATCGTAAATGTTGACCATGCCACCGAATTTGACCCAGGAACCGCATCACTTCTTTCGGCGTGGTAGGCACGGGTGCTTCCAATATTGCCGCAACTTTTTCTGGATCAACTTGTATGCCTTGTGCAGATATAATGTGTCCAAGGAGTTTACCACAGGAAACCGCAAATACTGATTTCGTCGGGTTCAGGCAGAGTCGGTATTCACGGCATTTCTCAAAGCAACACCGTAAATGATACAAGTGTGCTACAATCTTGCCGAATAAAGAGAAGTCATCTAAATAGACTTGCATAAAAGAAGTGAGGTAGGGTGAGAAGATTTCCTGCATACAGCGTTGAAAGGTGCTGGGAGCATTCCTTAATCCAAACCACATAACCGTGCAAGCATAAACACCCCAATTCGTAATAAATGCTGTTTTCGGTATGTCTTGTTCGGCCATTCGTACTTGGTTATAACCACTGTACCCGTCCAAAAAGGAGTACATTTCATGTCCGGCCACTCTGTCAAGCATTGTGTCGAGAAACGGAAGCGGAAATGGATCTGGTACCGTGGCCGCATTCAATTTTCGGTAATCCACGCATCGGAGATATCCATTCCGCGTGTTCGATTGGTACGATGAATCCGTCCCTTAGTAACCGATCGAGCTCTGCCTTGACCTGCGCTGCATAGTTAGGATTCATTCGGTAGCTGGATTGTTTAATGGGCTTCGCCTCAGGTTTGAGCACGACCCGATGCTGATAGATTCGAGGATCCAGACCTTTCATATCATGATAGTCCCATGCAAAAACATCAGAATACTCACGCAATAGTCGGATCAAATTTGATTGAAATGCCTCGACCAATCCGGCTTTGATCTTAACCAGTCACGGGTTAACTTCATCCCCTAAATTGTAGGTGACTAACTAATCTTCTGGAACATAGAATTGCCGAGGTTTCACAGAATCGTCCGCTGACTATAAAAGTTGCTGCAGAGTAGCTCCATCTATGGCAACATTTTCATCTGCTTCTTCATCTCCGGTCACAGGGACAACCATACAGGCTACCGGACTCCAGTTGTCTGCTACAGATTGCAGATCTACAATCCCTAAGGAGATCAAATCTTTATTGTTCTTCAAAAATACTTCTTCTTCGTCGTCGGATTAGCCATCCAGCATGTGTACCGGCTCTGCTACATAAGATCTGGCATGAAGTTCACAAGGCTGAATGGCATCCAGTTTGACAATGTATTTATGGTGGTTATCCTTAAAAGTCAATTCCTGTGCGGACCAATCCTGTATGACCTTAGCCTGTTTTAACCAGGGTCAATTGAAAAGAAGATTATAATCAAGACTGGACTCCGGTAGTTCTAAGACGACAAAAGTCATCTTAAACGTGGTGCCCTGCAAAGTGATTGGGATATTCCTTACGAGTCCCACCGGATGGACTCGAGACTGGTCTGCCATTCTGACAAAGAATTTCACAGGCTCGATTTGCATCCACCCAAACTTTTTGCAAAGAGCTGCAGTCACTATGTTTACACCAGACCCACCATCAATTAGTACTTGAGTAATCTTGTGATTTTTGTACCATACCGTAATTAAGGGGACCGAATGATCCACCATAGAGTCATTATCCGGTTGGATTGTTGTTGTGGCAGGAGTACTGGGAGATCCAGGACTGATCTGTTGCTGAAATTGTTGTCGAACTCCCGGCATTAATGCAAGTAACTGTCCCAGAGGGAGAGTAATAGATGCTGTAGATAAAAGTTCCCATACCTGATCTGCTTGCAGCGTACTTTTTGCCGAGTCTAAAGTCGATGCCACTGTTTTCGGGTCAGTGTTTAATTCATTCGGCCGCGCCTTCGGCAAAGGGACCCGTGTCACCGGAATTGGGTCGGGTAACACGGTTGGTTCTTCAGTGGTCCATTGACTAGCCTTTGTATACATACGTTGCTGCTTACGAATACCTAGTTCAAACACCTCAGCGGCTGGTTGCAACTGCTTATCGGATCTGGTCTGGACCACTGCCGCTTGTGATTCCACAGGTGAGATATAGACTATATTGGTCATCGGGTCCTGACGCTCTTTCTTTCTTTTATCATATTCGGCTGCATCCTTGCGGTATCTCCGAATGTGACCAAGCTCACCGCAAAAGTGACATCGAGGTGGCGGCAGAGATGTACCTTCCGCTGCTGGGCCTGGTTGCCATTTATTTGTATTGAAGTTGTTATTTCGTTGTCCCCGATAATTTCGGTATCCTTGCGGTTGGTTGTTTCGCATCTGAGGTGGTACATAGTGGGTGGTTGGCTGCCCTGGTTCTTGGATAATAGCGTTTACTGCTGCTCGTCCCTGCACCTTGGCATTATACACATAATTTTCAGTGGAATGTCCGGTGGTATTGCAGATAGCGCAATACATCTGGTTCAGGGCACATGTGGCACTAGTGTGTCCTGGATTTTTGCATCTAGTGAAATACATTTGTTTAGCCGGCTCCTCTATAACGTTCTTGGTAGCCTTGAGCTAATCCAAATCTTCAGTGAATCCTCCAACCTTGTGTTCGAGTTGCAGGGCCATCGCGATGACAGCATCTAGTGTCATAGCACCCATACAGCGGATGATCATAATTTGCCTTAATTGAGGAATTAAACCGTTAATAAACCATTGGGTTATCTCATCATCCGGTAGATTAGCATGTGCCGGAGATAATTGTCTGAGATGAGTTCTAAATAATGTAGCGTACTCCTGGACGGTTTGGTGCGGCTTCTGTCTATTGTTTTGCAAGTAATCGAAAATTTTGGCAGGGTTCTTCTTCAGCCGGAACCTCTACAGAAACGCATCCCTTACTGCCTCATAGGTAACGAAGTGGTTGAAATCGTACTCTGTGAGCCACCTTGCTGCTTCATTAACTAATGCTGACTGGAAGACGATGGTCTTGTATGCCGGATCGGGTGGATGGTTTAGCACTGCATAACTTATTTCAAAGGTGCGTACATGGGCATCAGGATCGTCACCTGGAAATCCACCGAACTTGGTGTAAGTTACCCCTGTCGGGATCGGACGAAGTGGAAGTAGCTTTAGCTGTTGTTGTTGTTGTTGTTGCTACTCCTGCTGTTGTTGACCACTCATGGTGCTAGTAGTGGTATTGTGGTTGTCTCCTGAGTTCTGGGGAGGTGTTTCCGGTCCTTCGGAGTCTGTATGGTCAGACTGCTCACCTTCCGGAGTGAAAATAGCGTTCAATCGCTTACGAATTTCCAAATCGAAGAGCCTATCCTCAGCTTGGATATCCCAGGTAGGCAAATTTACCCCGAACAGTGGTGTCCGAAATGAAGATTCACCAGGAAGTATCACACCTTCACCGGAAAGCTGTAAATTCCCTGCAACTAGAACCGAACTGGCACCGGAATTTGTCGAACTTTCCCCAAAATAGGGTATTCTTTCATCGACACTGATCTCTCTGGGCAACACAACTTTATCCTCCGAAAGATTCGAATCCTGACCCGACGGTGTTGGGTCAACCGCACACTGCGTTCCTGTACACTCCAAAGTTACTGTGCCTTCGACAGACTGCACTGAAATTTCATCGAAATTTATCAGAATTTCCTCACGTGTCACCGGAATGATACCGGAATCGCTGCTAACTGGCTCCGATCCTTCGATTACTGGGCTTAATGAGCCTACCCTTCTGCCTCCTGGGGGTGACCCTAACAGATTCGGTACCGCCCAGGGGTGTTGGTCGCTTCTATATTTCGGGTACGACTCGCCAGACCGAGTGACCGGCATATATCACCTCTGCACCACTTGCGTACTGTTCCACCTTACTGCTGATTCACTTTCTTTGGCCACTTTCCCACAATCAATTTGCAACAATCTATTGCCACCTTCCCACATACGGCGCCAGTGTTAAAATGCTCTTTTACAGTACAGGCATTTAAAGATCTATCTCGGGTTCTTGGGAGTGCTAGGGGTCTGATAAATCAGAGGCCCTGTAACTTGATTTTCCTAGTTAATTATTCCAAGTTGCAATACGGTAACGCTCACAACTCTGCTTATCACGAATCACTTACTCAGAATTCTATTTACTTCTTTCACCGACTGACTGTCTTAGTCAGATTAATACCTGTCACCATACGTAACGCAGAAGTTATTCTCTTCCGTTATACAGACTTATTATCACACTTAGGCTTACGCTGTTAATCACAACTTAATGTAATTAAACAAGGTCCAAAACGATAATACTCAGAATTGAAGAAACTGCGCTACGGCAACTCCACAACCGCAATCGCCCAGACAGACAGTCTGGCGATACTCTGCATCGTCACCAGAGTGTCCTTTCATTATTTGATAAAGTGATACAACTCTTCGCAGCGACCTTTCGGTTCGTGCGGAATACGAAAAATAGGAATTACAATGTAGGAAATTACAATATGCCATCTGACGGCTTACAACTATGATGGACATTGATGGGAATGAAGTGAGCTTAAGCACTTTTAAAGGCAAGTTTGAAGGATAAGAACCTAGATCTACTCAACAGATCAAGGAAATTATGAGCAAATTTCATACACTTACTAGCTATTTGAGAATGGGCTTCATTGTGACATTACATTTGAAGTGGTTGGTGAGCTATTTCTTGCACATAAGCTTCTGCTTGCTGCGAGATCACCTGTCTTCATAGCTCAATTCCTCGGAGCTATGCTTGAAAAAGAATCCCGAGGTCATCCATGTGAAGGACAACGAACATCCTGTGCTCAAGTAATGCTTTACTTTAGGTATAGAGGTGCTTTACCTCAAGATTGTGAGCTTTCCAGAGCTGCCTCACCAACAACCTATTTGCTCATGGCTCAACATCTTTTTGCAGTAGCAAAAAATTTTGCAGTTGTAATATAGTCCGATGGCTTTGAGCATTTGAGGAAGAATTGCCCTTCCTTGTGATGCGAGCTTTTGAAGGTTGTGGCTGGTATCAAAGATGTTTCTGAGATAGAGGTTGAAAACTCCTCTAAATGCTATGGATGGGTCACATGTGAATGGGCATAAAATAAGACCAAGAACCTACCTTGTGAACATATGGTTAGTGGCTTTAGGCAGCTGCTTTATCAATGTAAGATTGTGAATAAGTTCATGTTTTTACCTACATCAAAATATTGCATTGGAGAGATCGTTGCAATGACCAGAGATGGAGTTAATGATGCTCTTGCCTTAAAACTAACTGATATTGGTGTAGCTAAGGGCATCTCTGGTATAGAGGTTGCCAAGGAAGCCTCTGATATGGTCTTAGAAGATGAAAACTTCACTACAATGGTCTCAATTATATCTGAAGGCTGTGCCATTTATAATAATACGAAAGCATTCTTACAATACATTATTTCTTTGAATATGGGGGAATTTGCATCCATATTCATCCCAGTTTCTTTCGGCATGCCAGATGGATTAATTCTTGATTCAACTTCTATGGGTTAATCTGGTAACTGATGGTCCTCCAACAACTGCTTTGGGGGTTCAATCCTCCTGATACTGAGATTATGAAGAAAACACCAAGGAGGAATGATGATTCTCTCATTAGTCCATATGTATTTCTCCGTTATGTGGTCATTGGCCTCTATGTGAGTGTAGCAACAATTGGTATTTTTGCCATCTGGTATGCACATCCTAGCTTCCTAGGAATTGACTTGTCTACAAATGACCACAGTGTTATTCCATGTAGTCGATTGACTTCTTGGGGTGAATGTCATACATGAGATGATTTCCAAGTGAAAATTGTTACTATATGCTCAAGGATTTTCATAGTTGATAATCCATGTGACTACGTTTCAATGAGGAAGGTAAAGGCCATGACCCTCTTGCTCTCATTGCTGGTCGCCATCGAGATGTTCAATTCATTGAATGCATTGTTTGAGGAGATAAATTTGCTCGTGATGCCTCCATGGGTGAACCCTTATCTTCTTGCTGCCGTGTCTATTCCATTATGGTGTCACTTTTTTGTGGCAAGAATTTCATGGGTACGAACTTCTCATGGTGTTTGTGGTGTAGTAACATCTTGAAATTTTCAATGGACTTTTGGAGATGTTGCAAAATCCATTGTTTGCATGATCATGTTAGGGCCCTATCTTACAGGGTATACTTAGACAATTAATGATTGATTTGGGCTCTACTTCCTACTAGTTTGGGGATTGCTTATGGATTGGACCGTTGGACACGCCATGATTTTCCATCTATGTCAAGCTACATTTGTCTACCATGGTGGGTAGGTCAATTATTATTTGGAACACCGCCAACTGTTATAGTACTGACTGTTCTATCTATCATAGCTAGGCTAGGGATAGCAATGGTGAACAACTTTAAAAGTATTAAAGGAGCTCTGAATTGATCTCCACCACATCAACTTTTATTATGGCAATAAAAAACAATGATGGTCTTGACTCATAATCAAATACAGGGCACGAACACGAGTGTCTCATCTGTCAACATGGAGGACTTTGAAATGAGATATGTGAGAGAGATATTTCTTGCATCGAGAATTTGGGGAGTGGTTATTCTATAAAGTCTAAGTGATATATGCTGGGCTACCCACTTGACCAAGCTCTCTTCATAAAGCTATTAGAAGAATATGAAGCTGGGGGTGAACTTTATAGAGGCTATCATTGTATTTGTAAGCTTGATTTGCCATTTTTCCACCTTGGATGAGTGAAGAAAGCCCTCATCATGTGCAGCAGCTAGTTGCATCCTTCATGTTTGAATAATTATAGCACAACTTGGTGTCTATCTGCACATACAATCAGTTGCCTTGGGATAGGCCGGATCTGGAAGGTAATTGGTGTTTTGGCAGTCAACCCTCTGCAGTAAGAGAACAAATCATGGTAGAAATGGATATCTAGCAAAAGGAGGAAGTAGGTCTTGGGTAAGATTGGCTGGATTCTGATTAGGTGGTTTTCGTTTCTCACTTCTCATTCTTTGTTCTCTCAAAATTGGATGTGTATGAACCTTTGATGTTTTGATATTTTGAAATTGTCTTGACGTGCAATTAAGTAAAACAAATCTCTTTGGGGGGAAAATAATTAAATGAATTAATGCATTAGGGTAAGTGAAAGAAAGGAGAATACCTTGACATCTTACTTCTCTAAGGTTGTCACTAAGCATGAGCACTCTAACTAATGAAAGGCATGGTATCCATGGTCAAACATGAAGATCCATTATCCATTTGTATATCTAAAAACTCTGCATGTGATAAGGATAAATGTATCATTAAATCTCTAGATCAACCTCAAACCACACAACCGAATAATCCATTGCATGAACATGTTGTATGTATAGTGTTGGAGTTAGACATCTGCAGAAGCACGCAAAAAACACAAGGAAGAACAACAAGCTTGGAGCACAACACACAATACTGAATGTATCACTAGAGAATGTACAAAAATAAGTAGCCCATTAGGGCAATAGGCGTATATAGGAACTGGGGAAAAAAACCTCCAAAAGAGGGAAAAAAATGCCCCTGTAGTCCTAGAGCATTCACACACATCACTACCTAAATATATCAACCTATCCACCCTGGGAGTGATGCGGTGAACAAGTAGATAGCACTCATGTATAAGGAAGTGCCAAGCTATGTGGAAATCACTCCAGAAAAGGAAGTAAGCCCAAAGCTTTGTGGAAAGCTTCAAACTTCTCCCTAGGCAGAGCTTTCGCGAAAAGGTCTGCAATGTTCTCCTGCGTAGGCACATATGCCAAGCTGATCTCCCTAGCAGAGAACCTCCCCCTGACATAATGATAATGCTCCTCAATGTGCTTAGTGCGAGCATGGAACACAGGGTTCCTTGCAATTGCCAATGCCCTCTGACTGTCAATGAAGATGGTGGTGGTAGAAGACTGACCAACACCCAAAGCATCCATAAGGTGTCTGAGACACACACACTCAACAGTCGCTGTGAAAGCTGCCCTATACTCAGCTTCACAACTGGAAGTGGCCACAATAGGCTACTTCTTGCTCAACCAAGATATACATGAGCTACCAAGCATGAAGCAAAAGCCATTAGTGGACACACAAGTGTCATAGCAACCAGCCCAATCTGAGTCAAAAAAAGCATGCAAATCTGGCGGTAGTGATTCCCCCTTGGGATAAAACAACCCAAGTAGCCGAGTACCACTCAAGTAGTGAAAGATGTGCTTAACCTCCTGCCAATGCTTGACACTTGGGCAATGCATAAACCTGCTCATCTGTGAGACATCAAACTCAATATCTGGCCGAGTAATGCATAAGTAAATCAGGCATCCAATAACCTGCTGATAGAGGACAACATCAAATGCATCTCCAGCATCATGAAGACTCAATTGTAAACTTGTCTCCATAGGAGTGGCAACAGGCTTACAGTCTTCAAGGCCAAAATGCTGCAATAATGTGTCAATATATTTCGTTTGACACAAAGCCATTCCACCATCAACTTGCATAAACTAATGCCCAAATAGTGATGCAAATGCCCCAAATTAGACATCTCAAATGAGGCATGCAAATCAGCCTTAAAATCAGCAATATGCTTGTCAATAGGACCAGTGAGCAACATGTTGTCAGCATAGACAACAATCATCAGAAGCACATGATTTGCACGCTTAACATATAAGGTGCTTTTAGTTGGACTGTTCTCAAAACCATGTGCAATCAGATAGGCATATATCTTCTCATACCAAGCACGTGGTGCTTGCTTTAAACCATATAATGCCTTTAACCTGCACACCTGGTTTTCATGCCCTTTCTGCACAAAGCCACGGGGCTAGAAAACATACATTTCTTCATGCAAGTCACCATTCAGAAATGCAGTTTTAATGTCCAACTGATGTACATTCCAACCATGATGGGATGAAAGTGCACAGATGCTCCGAACAGTAGTCATATGGCATGTAGGTGCAAAGGTCTCATCAAAATCAGTGCCTCTTTCCTGTGCATAACCCTTTGCAACAAGCCTAGCCTTATACCTGTCAACTGTTCCATCAGGCTTATGCTTCAGCTTGTAAACCCACTTAGTGCCAATGGCCTTCTTGCTAGGAGGCAAGTCACATAAAGACCAAGTACCGTTCTTGATTATATCATCATATTCAGATTGCATAGCAGCCATCCAATTTTTTGAATTTTTTGCTTCATCAAATGAAACAGGCTCATTCTCATCACAGAGACTAGATGCAGCCATAACATAGCAATCTGATGCAAAAGAGGCACTATGAGAGCCTGATCGAGTATGATATGATAGAGGTGCATCTAATTTGCTGTCACGCAAAGTTTGCACGAGCCATTTTGGCATAGTCTTTGTCTCCTCAATGTCTGCTCTCTCATCAACAAGTGCATCATGTAAATCTGCATCAGAAATGGGATGATCTGCATCATCACATGAAACCTGCAAAGGCTGAGAAGTTGCCTCATTAGGACCAACACTAGACTGTCCACCTGTAAAAAGAGGAAGCAAAGTATCATACATGTCTTTGGAGCTAACATATATCTCCTTAGTACATGAAAGCAATGGCTGAATAGCATCTTCCATAAAAACAACATCAGGGCTAACCAAAATGCATTTAGTCTGTGGATGATACAGACGATAGCCTTTACTTTCAGAATTGTACCCAACAAAAATACATTTTACTGCTTTATCATCCAACTTTCTACGATGTTGTTCAGGCACTAATGCATATGCCAAACAAAAAAAAACACACAGATGAGCAACAGATGGCTTGCGATCATGCCAAGCCTCATATGGAGTGATAGATTGCAGTGCTTTAGTGGGACACTTGTTAAGTACATATGCTGCACACATGACAACCTCAAGCCAAAAACTATGTGGTAAAGCATGACTCTTGACCATACACCTCGCCATCTCCATGAGCGACCTCTTCTTTCGTTTAGCAACTCCATTCTGTTGAGGTGTATACGACACTGTATATTGGTGTTTTATCCCACGTTCAACCAGAAATGCATTGAAATGAGAAGGCATATTCGCTATGATAGTGCATTCGGAGGCCGAAACGAGCTTAGATCGTGATTTTTGCACCACAGAGCGAAGTCGTGTTTATCTGTGAAACACCTTGAGTATGCTCACCAAATTTCATGCGAATCTGAGATTACGACCGGAGAGGTGTAGACGACGCCCTAGATGAAGCGGAAACCTGCTCTGATACCAACTGTTGGAGTTAGACATCTACGGAAGTAGGCGAACAACACAAGGAAAAAGAAGAAGCTTGGAGCACAACACACAATACTAAACGTATTACTAGAGAATGTACAAAGATAAGTAGCCCATTAGGGCAATAGGTGTATATAAAAGCCAGGGGAAAGAAACCTCCTAAAGAGGGAAAAAAGTACCCCGGTGGTCCTAGAGCATTCACACACATCACTACCTAAATATATCAACATATATAAGATCAACCTTTGTTGAATTCCCCATGTAAAGATGAGTTTTACCTAAAAACTCACATAGAAGTCCCAAAAGACCCTTACATCAAAAAGAAGAAATCATGTTTCCCGTGTAATGCCAAGCAAATTTGGGTGGCCAAGCAATTACTTAGAGCCCAACCAAATCGTACCATGATATGGGTACCAAAGAAATCCCTTGTAAAAAATCAACCCTCTCACAGTAGACTTCATAATCTATGGTCTAGACCTACCATGCTTTATCCTCAAGAAATACCACCTCCCACCAAAGGATCCAAAACAATCAAGTCAAAACCCAAAAAAGATGCAAGGAGAAACTTCAAAGCAAATACCCACAATGCAAAGACATATTGGCGGCCCAAAACATCTTCGTGCGGCATCCGTGGGTATCAAATCCAATCTTGCCCAATGCACAACATATGTTCAAGATGCACATCAAGTATGCATGCCGATAGGGCCTCATAAAAAGGCCAAGCATTAGGCACACTAAGTTTAACCCAGGCACAAAGAGGGTGTTACACTTATGTGTTCCTCAAGTAGCTTTGATGTTAACCTTTTCCCTATACATGGGCACTTTTTACTCTAGTGCTAGCTAGAGGTTTTTTCCCCATGTTACCACATACTTGATACTCTCATATGTGGTGGTACTTTGTACTTAGGGATATTATTCAGCCCTTACTTCAGTTTAGTTCATCGTCAATAGAGAGAGCTATTCCAGCCATCATCTTCTGTGTGTGCCTTGTTGCATTTGTGCTCCTTGTGTGTGCTTCTTGGTTGTCTCTTGCACTTCTACACACACCCAACAGTGGTATCAGAGCAGGTTCAACTCCTTCTCAAGTTCCAGTTTTTCGCATCGCGGCGCATGCACTTTTAACAGTGCAAATCGATTTCGGAGCATAGAATAGTGAATTTCAGGAGGCAAGAGGCATTTCCAGCAGGTGCCCTGGTGCCCTAAAGTTTTGACCCCATTTCGAAGCCATTCATGCAATCAGAATTGCCATCAGAGTGTAGTTTGTGAGCTGAAATTTCAACATTCATATCAGCTTTCGTCAAAGTGAAGATTTTGTCACATTCTCATTCTTATTGTGAAATGGCGGGCATCAATGACTTGTTTGGCATGCTTCAAGCTAAAGATAAGCTTGATGGGAACAACTATCGGATGTGGTCTTACATGTTGAAGCATGTTCTTGTTGCTAAACAACTTTGGAACATAGTGGCAGATGTAGATCGAAGACCCGCAGGTTCTTCTACTTCACAGTCTACTATCACATATGGAGCTTCTTCTTCGATTACATTGGTTTCTCCTTCTCCACCTACACAGGAGTAGCTTAGATGGGATGGAAAAGATGCTCAATCTCATGCATCGATTGCGCTTTCTGTGAAGCGTCACATAGTTCCACACATTCGGTCATGTTCTACATCAAGACAAGCATGGGATACTCTTGCTTCTTTGTGCGCCGTGCATAATGAAGCACATGTTGCATACATGAGGAAGCAACTTGAGGATGTATGTATGGCTGAAAATGAGTCGGTGGATGTGTATGTGAGACACATCAAGGACTTGAAAGAGCGATTGGCAAACATAGATGGGATTATTTTGGATGCATCACTCATTTCTACATTGTTGAAAGGATTACCAAAATCTTTTCAAAGCTTTGCTACTACACTCCGTTTGTTGCAAAAGGAAATCCTAATATGTATGCATTTGATGAGGTTGTTTCTCTTCTTTTGCAAGAAGAGCAATCTAGAGTGAATAGGAGTGGTTTGATTGAGGGAACCCAAGCGCTTGCTATCTCACAAAAGGGGAAAAGCAAGTATGGTTTAGCTTTGGGTTCATCAAAACCAAAGCCTCAACCTTCCGCTTCCACTCATTCCTCTAATGACGGTGATTTGCAAAAGAAGAAGAGATGCAAATATTGTCGAAAGGCTGGTCGTACTATTGATAAGTGTAGAAAACTTGCTAAACGCAATGAGAAGAAGAAGAAATTCGGCATGTCTATTGCTGAAAATTCAACAAATGTAAAGAATGATGAAGCTAACATGGCTCAAGATTTTTGGGCATGTGTTGCTACATGTCATTATGATGCTTCTTTGCATTCTAAATGTATGGTTGTGAGTGAGGTTGATTCGGATTGATTCTTTGATAGTGGTGCTTCAAAGCACATAACATCATGCAAGAGATTTTTTGCCTCTTTGAAAGGAGGACATGTGGTGTGTGCAAACAATGCCTCTTATCCTATCATTGGAGTAGGAGAAATTGAGCTTACGGCTACAAATGGAGGTGTGATTCTCTTGAAAAATGCATTGCATGTGCCCGGTATAAAGAAGAACTTAATTTCAGTTCTGTTGATTGTCAAAGCTGGACTTCATGTACACTTTGTTGATGATAAGTGTATAGTTCGATTTCAGCAATGGTGATGTTATCGTGATGTCCAGTACATTATGTAATGGTTTGTATCGCATGGATACATACAAGAGGGCTACCTTGAATTCCTGGTTGGTCATACTTCTTCCATGGCTGAAATGGAGCTTTGGCATGCTCGTTTTGGTCACTTAAACTTCAATAGTTTGCTTTACTTGCAAAAGAAGGATATGGTTATTGGTTTGCGTACACTCGAGTCCATTGAAAAACATGCATGTGAAGGTTGCATTCTTGGAAAAATGCATCGTCCTTCTTTTCCAAAATATAGTCACACACACACACTACAAGAAAATTGCAGCTTGTTCATAGTGATGTATGTGGTCCCGTCAAGACCCCATCTTTTGGGAAGCATGTAGATTTTGTTACCTTCGTTGATGATGCTACTCGCCATACATGGGTGTATCTTATGAAAGCAAAGAATGAGGTATTTTCTTGCTTCAAATCATTTTTAGCTATGGATGAAAATTTTTCTTCACAAAAGCTTTTGACTCTACACACGGATTGTGGTGGTGAATACATGTCACATGAGTTTAGTGCTTTTCTTCATGAAAGAGGTATTTCACACCAATGTATGGTGCCATATACACCTCAGCAAAATGGTGTTGCCGAGTGTAAAAATAGAACTCTACTTGAAATGGCATGATGTATGGTTAAAGGAAAGCATCTTCCTGATAAGTTTTGGCAAGCTACAGTGGCAACATTGAGTTGTGAAGCTGAGTATAGGGTAGTTTTCATAGCTACAGTGGAGTGTATATGGCTAAGATGCCTATTGATGGATCTTTGCATGGAGATTGATGCTGGTACACATATTCTCATTGATAGTCAGAGTGCTTTGGCTATTGCACGAATCCCAGTGTTTCATGCATGGACCAAACATATTGAGGTGCATTATCACTATGTGAGAGAGCGCCTTCATGCAGGAGATATTGATTTGGTATATGTGCCTACACAAGATAATGTGGCATACATATTCACCAAAGCTCTTCCATGGGAAAAGTTTGAAGCTTTTCACAAAGCTTTAGGCTTATTACCTTGTGGGGGCTGATTTGTCACTCCCTGTATGTGTTCACATCATTCGCTCCACGGGGGTTTGTTACACATGTTACTCGAGTAGCTTTGATGTGAACCTTTTCCCTATACATGGGCACTTTTTACTCTAGTGCTGGCTAGAGGTTTTTTCCCCATATTACCACATACGTGATACTCTCATATGTGGTGGTACTTTGTACTTAGAGATATTATTTAGCTCTTACTTGAGTTTATTTCATCATCAATAGAGAGAGCTATTCCAGCCATCGTCTTCTTCGTGTGTCTTGCTGCATTTGTGCTCCTTGTGTGTGCTTCTTGTGTGTCTCTCACACTTCTACACACACCCAACAGAGGGCACATATACATACATTGCAAAAATTTGCTTTTCATTTTTCTTTTCTCAGGTTGGTGGAGAAAGGTGTCATCCATGGCAATGGTTGATGAAAAAGAGAAGGTTCTTGGAATTGGACATTTGGAAAAAGCCTCATCATTGCCTCACCCTTGAGCACTTTGCTCAAGATCCATTCCATTTTTGCACCATTGTTTTTTGTATGCATCTTTTAGAGTATGCATAAGATTGGGTGTCATCATAAGACCGTGCATAGGCAATTTTACGTTTTCCACCCATGCATCCTTAGTCCCCACTTATGCACATGGAATAAGAAGAGATGAATTGAATTACATTCCTCTATTGTATATGTCATCACATTGCATCATGAAATTTTCATTATGTATCTCTGTTACTTATTAGAAAAAAAAGAAAGCATCTAGCATCCTAGCATTCACATCTTTATAAAAGAGGCAAAAAGAACCAAACGGTGGCCAACCTCAACATAAGGAAAAAAGCCAAAGTGAAGTAAAGAGCAAGAATGAAGCACTCCAAACAAAGGACCAAGGACTCAAAAGGAGTTCAAAGCACTCTTCTCAAACAAGGTCCACCATTAGCAAATGCTTTGTCGAGGATGACAAAGTCAAGGAGGGAGGGAGTGTTGATGACACGACATATTTTTTGGATCCACTCTTTTTCATCATCATTTGTTCTTTTTTCTACCTTTCATTTGTTTTAATGAGCACTCTTGTATAGGTGTGTGTGAGTGCCACATTAGAGAATTAGTGAGATTCATTCTCACTTTAGTTGAGAAATCCCACATAGCATGGATTTTGCCCATATTGTATATAAAGAGGTCACTACCTCGCATTTAGGAGAACATTCCTAGAGATAATGAGACCATGTTAGTTTGTGGAATGATTGGAGAGCTCTTGTTGTCGTCATGATGTGCTTGTGTGCTTGTTCCTTTCTTGTCTCATGCTTGTGACATGTTAGTTTGTAGATTAACGACGTGATTATGCATGTGATTAAGTATGTGTGTCATTAATGATACTTTCCTCTTATTTCATGCATAGTTTTGTTGTTAATCTCATGCTGGCGAAGCACCATCACATTTGTTGAATCCTTCCATGCAACATTTGGGTCTCATGAGATGCTCCTCGATTTGACAAGTATGAGTTGTGATGCTACAATGTCAACAATCACTCACATGGGAATCTGCTTGAATATCCAAATCATG
The DNA here is from genome assembly GCA_020310875.1 of Ceratopteris richardii. Classification (NCBI taxonomy): domain Eukaryota; kingdom Viridiplantae; phylum Streptophyta; class Polypodiopsida; order Polypodiales; family Pteridaceae; genus Ceratopteris; species Ceratopteris richardii. The sequence goes on from CM035412.1 coordinate 193,462,466, forward strand.
CATTGTAGCATCACAAATGGGTGATTATATCAAAGATGAGTGAGCTATGTCAGCTAGTTCCAGAGGTATAGTAATTGCTATGTCAAGAATGGCTTCTTCATGCTCATCAAGTCCCATTGGTGGTTCACATGAAGTGGGTAGTGTCATAAGGGAAACCTTGTTCTTATTAACCTTTGGTGTGGGTTCTTCCTCAAACTCATTCTCTAAGGAAACATTCAGTTGGATGGTGGCTTCCACACTTGATCGCCACTTTAGTGTGTGACATAGTGTCAGATGTGAAGTTCCTAGTGGGCTACTATGCAAGGGTGTTGTGGGTGGGGATGAAAAACTATCAAAATGCTTCTTATATCTTGTTTCCACCACAATTATAACTATTTCTTTTTGACTAAGGGAAGGTTGTGCTCCCTACGTCCTTGTTCCTTTAGCTACTTGTGTGACTTTTTCCAATGCGAGGACTTCTGCATTTGTATGAATAGAAGCAACTAGCTTATCATATCGATGGAAATATAAGTAACATCTTCTCAACCCATATATATATCTATCTATTCATCAATGTATCTATCTATCTATCTATCTATCTATCTATCTATCTATCTATCTATCTATCTATCTATCTATCTATCTATCTATCTATCTATCTATCTATCTATCTATCTATCTATCTATCTATCTATCTATCTATCTATCTATCTATCTATCTATCTATGTATGTATGTATGTATGTATGTATGTATGTATGTATGATGTATGTATGTATGTATGTATGTATGTATGTATGTATGTATGTATGTATGTATGTATGTATGTATGTATGTATGTATCTATCTATCTATCTATCTATCTACCTACATACCTAGCTACCTAGCTACCTACCTACCTACCTATCCATCCATCTATCTATCTATCTACCTACCTATCTATCTATCTATCTATCTATCTATCTATCTATCTATCTATCTATCTATCTATCTATCTATCTATCTATCTATCTATCTATCTATCTATCTATCTATCTATCTATCTATCTATCTATCTATCTATCTATCTATCTATCTATCTATCTATCTATCTATCTATCTATCTATCTATCTATCTATCTATCTATCTGTCTATCTGTCTATCTATCTATCTATCTATCTATGAAAGATCCCAATCAGGTACCTACCACTCTCCTCCCAAACTTACATAGCCCTTGCCCTTGGCACCTCTAGAATCTTCTCTAAGGTCAAAACACTCCTCATATGGTCACTCTGAGGAGATGGAATAACCTTGAAGTTCCATGCTAGAGCCTTGGCTCCCTCGAGCTCTAGTCCTTGACCTGGCTAGGGTCCTCGACCAAATGCAGATAGACCAATGGTAGACCATGGATGTCTAAATAAATCTAACACTCTCTCCCCCTTCTAGAGATCATTGTCCTCAGTGATCAAGGAAAGAAAGTGTTTGCGAATCAGAGCTTCTGATTCCCAAGTAGCATATGTGAGTGGACGGCTAGTCCACACTACTAAATACTATGGTATGGAGCGATTTCTTAACTTCCACTCCCTCTTATCAAGAACCTAAAATGGAACATCTGGCTGAGATGCTCTATTTTCTAAAGCAACTAAACCATCTCCACAATTCTCATCTCGAGAAATGTATGGTCTCAACTTGCTAACATGGAAAAGTGGGTGAACTTTGCAATTATCTGGCAATTGTAATTTATATGCGACATCACTAATCTTCTTGATTATTGTCCAAGGTCCACAAAATCTAGGGGATAACTTGGGTTTCAAACCAACTGCCAATGATGAACCAAGTGGAACCTGTAAAAACACACAATCTCCCTCTTGAAATTTTCATGGTGTTCGATGTCGATCTACAAATGCTTTTATCCTTTCAACGGCTTGCTGGAGATTGAATTGAGCCATTTTTAAGTTAGCTTGCATATCTGTCAAAAATTGTGAAGCACTCGGAGATTTCCTAGGTAACCCAATGGTAGCTGGACTATGTGGAATAAATGCATAGATCACCTCAAAAGGTGCAAGCCTAGTAGTATTGTGCTTCCAACTATTATAAGAAAATTCAACTAATGGGAGAAAACTATCCCAATATGTTTGCTTTTTTAAAATATATGCCTGCAGCATATCTTCCAGTATCTGATTAACTCTTTCGGTATGACCGTCTGTCTATGGATGCTCTCCACTACTCATCTTGAGTTGAACTTGAAGCTTATTGAACACGTGTTTCCAAAAATTTCCCGTGAACTTGGGATCCCTGTCTGAAACTATAGATCTAGGTAGACCATGCAGTCTAAAAATATTCTGAATAAATAGTTCCACAACTTGCAGAGCCTCCACTGATTCCTTTGTAGGGATAAAGTGTGCCATTTTACTCAAATGATCAACCACTACAAGAATAGCATTCTTTTGTCATGGTGTCCTAGGTAAATCCATTATGAAGTCCATGGAAATACTATCCCAACAATACTATGGTATCTCCAATGGCTGTAGCAGACCTGGAGAACTAATCCTCTCTGCTTTATTAACTTGTCATTTAAAACATTGACTTATATAATTTTTTACATCTCTGACTATCTTTGGCCACCAAAAAGTATGTCTGATCAACTGCAAAGTTTTCTCAATACCAGGATGTCCTGCACAAGGTACATCATGGTTCTCGAAAATAACCTCTTTTTTATACTTCCCTTCTTGGGAATTAGGCACACAAATCTTTCCCTTTCTTTTGAGCAAACCTTGCTCCACTTGAAAATTTGAGAATGCTTGATCTTTATCATTTTGTGATAACTTTTTGATTATAGATTGACAATAATCATCTTCAATCTGTGAATCTTTGATCTCTTGGATCAAATCACTATCAAGAACTGTGACGCTAATCTGATGCAAAATACAAGATAATGCATCTACAACTGTATTCATTTTTCCTTTTCTATATAGAATTTCCATATGAAATTCTTGCATCAACTCAACCCATCTAGCCTGTCTCCTCCGAAGATCAGGCTAAGAATAGAAATACTTCAATGTGTGATGATCTGTGCATACTTTAAAAGTTGCACCATATAGATAGTGTCTCCAAATCTTCAAAGCATGAACTATTGCATATAATTCTTGTTCATGGATAGGCCAGTTTCTCTGAGCTGGAGAAAGTTTCTTACTTTCAAAAGCTACTAGCCTACCATAGAAACTTTCTGTGGATCCATTCTAATTCCATCTGTAGAAATTATATGTCCTAAGTGCTCAACCTCAGATAAACATAGCTGTGTCTTCTCTGGGTTGACGTACAAAGTATTGTTATCCAACATTGAAAAACTATATGCAAATGACATTCATGTTCTTCCAAACTTTTACTATAAACCAACATATCTACAAAATCAACCACAAACTGACCAATAAAAGGACGAAAAATATCATTCATGATCATCATAAAAGTAGCTGGTGCATTAGTTAAACCAAAAGGCATTACAAGATACTCATAATGACCAAATCTAGTACAAAAAGCTGTTTTATGTACATCATCATCCTTGACTCTTATTTGATGATAACCACTTTTTAAGTCTATTTTACTATATACAATAGCACCTCGTAGTGCATCCAAAATATAATCAATGTGAGGCATTGGATATCTGTGTTTTATTGTAACTTTATTTAATGCTCTAAAGTCCATACACATCCTGAAAGATCCATCCTTTTTGTGAACCAAAAGCACTGGGGCTGCAAAAGGTGAATAACTTGATCTGATGAGTCCTTTGTCAAGATACTCCTCGACAGTACGACGTACTTCTGTCTCCACTTGCAGACTCATTCGATACAGCTGTGTGGCCGGTGGATGAGCTCTTGGTACTAGCTCAATCCTATGCTCCACGTTTTTGCGAGGCAAAAGACCTGAAGGTAACTCTGAAAGAAACAAGTGTTGGAATTCAGTTTTCATTCTAGAAGCTAGCTGAGCTTCCAGACTAGTTTGAATCTATAAACTTAACAACTCTTTATGCTCAAAATATAAGAAATACAAATACTTACACTCTGCTTTTACCATCACAGAGGTAGATGCTCGTCTGTACACCTTGACATCCGGCTCTCCACAGATGATGATGCGGCGACCATTATGAT
>CM035412.1:193471568-193474068 GCA_020310875.1 Ceratopteris richardii
AAACATTGAGGGTCACCTGCAAGCAAACAAGAAGGAAGGTTGTTAGAAGGTCCTCCAGTCCACTATCTTCAACATCATCAGTCAAGAGCATGGCGGGTCAGGTAGACTTGGAAACTTTACTCTCTAGATTAAATATAAAGTTTCCTTCTTTCAAAGGCCTAACTCAAGAGGATCCGGATGAACACATTAGAAGGTTTTTGGCACTATGTAAGACTAGAGGCCTAATGGGTAGGTAGGATGCCTTTTTTATTCTCTTCCCTGCCACATTAGAGGGATTAGCTGATAAGTGGTTCAACCAGTTTGCTGAAAACCATTTTACCACTTGGGATGTGATGAAAGATGCATTTAAAATCAGTTCCAGCATGGCAACACTGCGGAGATTATCATAGAAGAATTAGAAAATTTGAGATTGGGTCCAGGAGAAAAGTTCCTAGAGTTTGTGACTAGGGCCAAAGCACTAATGGCTAAATTGCCAGATCCACCACACGATTTTTTTGTTAAGAAATGGTTGGCTAAGCCGCTACCAGTGGCCACCCAATGCAAAATAAAGGAATTAGTGTTACCTACAGCCTCCATAGAGGAGTTCATCAGCACAGCCACACGCTTGGAGCAGATAAGGTACTAGTATGGAGCAACTTCTTCCCAACCAACATATGGTACAGAAATGGAGGATCCAGTGATCCAGCTAAGGAAGGAGCTGGAGGGCTTAAAAAGAAATAAGCCCTACAAAGAGGAGGAGAATGTTGTTGCTCAGTTGAGAAGGGAGATTGAAGCACTAAAGCTCCAAAAGGAGGAGGAGGCCCAGGCAGAGGAATTGGCTCAGCTGCAACAGGAGTTGCAGGAGCTCAAAGGAGGTGGCATCAAGAGTGGACTTTGGTGTTCCATGTGCAGCAAGCAATGTCACATAGTAAGTGAATGTGCTCTATTAAGTGTGACTTGCCAGTTATGCAAGAAAGTTGGTCATGAGGCCCAGGAATGCCAATCAAGGGGAATGCCTGCAACAACATACTGGACATAAGGAGGACCCCTACCACCAGCAAATGTGATGGCAGCTACAGCCAGTCAAGGTAACACTTATAACCCTAGACAGAGGGATAATTTTGGAAATGGGCCTAGAAGGCCAATTATTTGTTTCAGATGTGGAGACTGTGGGCACTATCAAAGTAGGTGCACTCTCCCAGAAAATGCCCCTCCTTGCAGAAACTGCCCAGAGGCCAGAGACCACTATACAAATTGTTGTCCTAAGAATCAAGCCTCTTCATCCGGGCCCCATATTCAAATGATTTCTGTACACAAAGAAGAAGTGTTAGATCAGGTCAATGTGCCATCTCCATCTACCAGGGTGGTGCATTTAGAAGAAATTGAATCTTTTACAGTGAAGACAAGAAGCAAGGGGAAGGCTCCAATGGAAATAGGTCAAGAATCAATGATTAATGGATTAAACAGAGACAGACGTGTGTCTAAAGAAAAAGCCACCACAAGTGCAGATATAAGGCAAAAAGAAAATTTCACAGGTACCAGTGATGCCATTGAATATGCATTCAACAGGGCTCATGAGCAGTTTGATAAGTCAAATGCAGCCCATGCTCTTAAGGAATCAGAAGCTTCCAGACTGCTCAAGTCCATGAAAAAGGAGGTTAGTATTTTTGAATTAATAAAGATGGATGGGAAGTTCAGGTCAGAACTCTTGCAGATAATTGATGAAATGTCCACAACAAGTTTAGTGGCAAAGGCTACTGTTATGCATCAAGATAAATGTTTAGGGGAAGCACCCCTCACAGATTACAAGAGCCCTCGGCTAACAGTCTCTATTAAAGGTCATGAGTTTCAAGGAGTTATTGTGGATGGTGGTTCTGGCATTAACTTGATGCCTGAATATACCATGAAAAAGATTGGACTATACCCTTCATGACCTGCCAACTTCACTGTAACAATGGCAGAACAAAGCATAGTAAGGCCTATGGGTGTGGTCCTTGGAGTTCCAGTCAAAATACAAGGTACAATCTTTAACTTGGACTTTGTTGTTTTAAAGCTGCCATAGGTAGAAGGAAGTTTCCCCCTGTTAATTGGGAGACCTTGGTTAAGGCATGCCAATGTGTTGCATGACTGGGGCAAGGACACAATGTGGGTAAAGCAGGAGGGAAAAGAGTTGCAGTAGATAATTTTAGAAGAAGGACCAGACAATCAGGGAAATACTAGTATGATGCAGACAATTGGTATTTGTATGGAAGAAGAAGTGGTGGACAACCCAGAAGCATATCTATTTGAGGGAGCAGATTTATATGAAGATGAAAACATGTTGGCTTGGCTCCATGCAGAAGACCCATCTTCCTGTTATGGAATTTTCCCAAACTCAAGTAGAGAAGAAGCATATGAAGAAAAAGAGGAAATCACTCAGGTTGAAACAGTCTCAGTCAAAGGCCATGGAAAAGAGAAGAAAAGCAAAGTCCTTAAGTGCAGCCGTGATGAAGATGCTTCAAATCATATGTCAATGGCCACT
>CM035412.1:193479068-193536568 GCA_020310875.1 Ceratopteris richardii
GACTCAAAGTGAGTAGACTAAGAAATGGATAAACTCACATGGATTAGAAATGAGCTTGTCAAGAGCATGGAGTAGGCTCCTCAAGCTTTTAACCAATGAAAAAGTGAGGGAGAGGCCCCCGTTATATAGGTTTTGAGGGGGCTCTCCAAAACACATCATATGTGGTATAATTCCTCTTGATGGAGAATGAATATAGTGGCAGAAGCAAATGGAAAGGTATCCAAATATAATCAGATACAATATAAAAAGGAAATGAAATGGAAATGGATTGTCTCTTAGATACAAAATAGAGATGCACTCATATTCTCAACACCCCCTCTAGAGCTCCATTTTGTAGAGTATGGAGGCTGCTAAGGTATGAGAGAAATGTCCACCATGAGTGTAGCAGCAACATCATGAGCATCAAAAAGAAAGTCTCCATGTGGAATTCCAGAGTCTCAAGTGGGATCAACTATGTGTGATTGCTAGATACTCCATATGATGGCCACTAGATGGATCAAGTGAATGCTCCATAGATATGCCACTAATGGGGTACATGAATGGAACCAGATCTCATTTGGATGAGATCATCTCCATGCTAGATGATGGGTTTTGGTGGGCTAAGCAAGAGGAGCAAGGAGAGGATGGAGGAAGAGAGAGGAGAAGAGAGACATGTGCACACGTGTGGGAGCCTCGAAACCCACATAATGATCTTCTTGAGGCAATTCTCTATAAATGGTATATGTATATGAATCTAGGGCTAAGGTCACATGACCCTTACATCCTCAAAAATCTCCCACTTAAGGGTCAATGTGACCATAAGTTGCAACATATACAAATAATGATGTAGGGCTATAAAAAATGTACAAGAAGAGTCTAGATCTCAACCCATACACATCAACCTACACCAACTGCCTCAAACAAGGTGTGTCCATGCACCTCAAACTAATCTAGACTCATATAAAATAGATTCCAGCTCACATCTAACTGATGCAAGAACTGATGAAGCTCCTACAAATCTCCCACTTGCTCCATGCATGTGCCAATCATCGAATGACTGACAAATCCAAGTGCAAATGCTCCAATACCAACTATAAGGTCTGGTCTTGATCTTAATAACTCGTACATCAGACTCTCAAATGCTAACAAAACGTGTGATATCATGGCTAACCTAACCATGTCAGTCATGCCTATATCCAATGCATCGAATGCATCCAAATCACCATCGTGAAGACTGACATGTCCTAATATATCTATGTCAACATCTAGCATGAGCAAATCCAAGAATGACTGCATAACTAGTGACTCCTCAACATCCAAATTAGCCATCCTCTCTACCAAGAATGTGGTTACACTACAAGAATAACGGGGGTGTAAGGACACCCCTGATTGAAAAAAAAGCAAGCATCATCGCTTACGCAATGCTTCTTAAAAAAAGCATCACATAAGGGATGTCTGAGAAAAAACCCAAAAAATTAAATTGGGGCTGTCGCATATGTGATGCTTAGCATCACCTATGTGATGCTCATGCCAAGCATCACTAGAAGCATCAAAGCCTAGCGACACTTATAGCAAGATGGATCTTATGATAGATGGTGTGTGGTAGAGCATGATAGATCTTATAATACACAATGTGTGGTAGAGCATCTTAGCTCTTATGATGCACATCTAATTAGATGTGCATCATAAGATCTAAGATGCTCTATTACACACTGTATCTATCCTGCTTTACCATGCCAAGTGTATCATCATGCTCCACACTACACAACATAAACATCGATGTCAAGTTGATGTTCTAACTCTAATTGAGTATCATCAGAATGCTCTACATGAGCATCCACATCATGATCTAAAGCATCCAATTGATTTTCCTTGGTGGTATCACTGGTGCAGGTCTTGTCAGTGATGGTTGTGGGGAGGGTGATGTTTCTATAGGTTGAAGGCATGGGATGGTGCCGCACATTCTCTTTGTCTAATGGGAGGTGGACCCTCTACCACGTTTGAATGCTTCCAACCCGAGATGAGTGAGTGCCCTTTCTACTAGAATAACATACACTAAACACATGTATACAATTCTCGTGATATCACAATAGTTGTTGAGCACTTCCTTGTGAAGCCACCGTGCATTGGTGGCACACAATTAGCATATTATCCAATGTGATAAGTCAATGTGGAGTGACATGTTTTGGGACAAATAGAAGCCGAACAAAATTTTCTTGTGCAGCTATGTAAAGTGGACTTGTCTTGGAAAAGAAAAATGTTCCATACACATTCTGAGTGATGCTGACAAATTGGGTGTGTTGCCAAACATCGGAGTCAATTTCAGCACATCACTTTTCTTCATTTCTTTAGAAATCATGGTTTCTTTGTATGAGGGAATGTGTCCTCTTCATCTTAAGTGCTTCTCGTACTAGTTTATGCGATATCTTGAATTTCTTTAGGTATTGATCTGGTAGTAGAGGAGGTAGTACAAATGTCCCTAGTACATCTTTGTGAATGCCCAGTTGTAGAGCATGGATCAAGAAGTAACATCGATAGAAATTTGGGTTTGGTAAAAGTTTCACATAGTATTTTGCCAAACCTAATTTCTCCTTGATGGGCTAGAACTCTTCATAATTTTGTATTCCTAATACTCTTGAGAGAAAAATTGAAACCTGCCCCAATGATGGTCAAACTCTAATTTTGGCCATATGTACGTGGCATCTATGAGAGGTCCTATTAAACCTTGGAACCAATGTGATTTGACATTGACTCTATCTATTCAACCTTTAGGAGGTTCTTCGATGGGGATCTCACCTTGAAACCCAACAAATTCCCTAGGTGGAAGGAGTGGATACTCTTGAATGGGGGGTCTCTATGGTCAATTGCACATTGGTTGGGGCCTATTGTTGAAGGGTCTGCTACTCGCATATTTGAATTCTTGTGACTTGAGAGATCTACTACACAAGGAAAACATATTAATATTGAAATAAACCCTAATCCCAATATGGCAAGACCTTTGTACCTTTCCAATACGGACATGCTTCCTATGTAGACCTTTGTAGTGTAGTAGTGCCCTTTTTTACATGTGCCTAATGTATGTCTCTAGACCGCCTATATGCATGGGATAATGCATGAGCTCATCATGTTTTTGGTGATTCTTAAGTACATTACAAGGTTTGTGAGATATGGATTTGTTGCAAGATTGATTATGAGAGATGTTCCCTTATGGGACTACATGGTGAGGCGAATGATTTATTTATTTTTTTAGATAATAATGAAAGTGTTTGGCTTGGGGCTTTTTAGGCACCCATTTCCATATTGTCCTAGGAGATTGTTTACAAGACTTGTCAATTATATGTTGGGTGTGTAGAAGTGTGAGAGACACACGAGAAGCACACACAAGGAGCACAAATGTAGCAAGACACACAAAGAAGACGAATAGTTGGAATAGCTCTCTCTATTGACAATAAACCGAACTGAAGTAAGATATGAATACTAATCCCTAAGTACAAAGTACCACCACATATGAGAGTATCAAGTATGTGATAACATGGGGAAAAAACCTCTAGCCAACACTAGAGTAAAAAGTGCCCATGTATAGGGAAAAGGTTCACATCAAAGCTACTTCAGGAACACATGTGTAACAAACCCCCCTGGAGCAAATGATGTGAACACATACAGGGAGTGACAGATCAGCCCCCACAAGGTAATAAGCCTAAAGCTTTGTGAAAGGATTCCAAATTTATCGTGAAAGAGATTTCATGAATATGTCTGTTACATTATCTTGTGTAGGCACATATACCAAATCAATATCTCCTACATGAAGGCGCTCTCTCACATAGTGATAATGCACCTCAATATGTTTGGATCGTGCATGAAACACTAGGTTTCGTGCAATAGCCAATGCACTATCAGCAAGAATATGCATAGCAGCATCAATCTCCATGCAAAGATCCATTAATAAGCATCTCAGCCATATACACTCCACTGTAGCTGTGAAAATTGCCTTGTACTTAGCCTCACAACTCGATGTTGCCACTATAGGTTGCTTCTTACTCAACCAAGATATGCATGAGTCTCCAAGGAAAAATCAATTACCACTAGTGGACACGTGAGTATCATAACAACCAGCCCAATTGCTATCTGTAAAAGCATGCAAGATGGTTGAATATCTTTGCCATAAAAGATACCTAAGATCAAAGTGCCTCCGAGATATCTAAACACATGTTTTACTATATTCCAATGCTTAGTCCTAGGGCTATGCATGAATCGGCTCAATTGGAAAACTGCATACTGTATATCTGGCCTTGTGTTGCATGCATATATAAGACATCCCATGGCTTGCTGATAAAGAGAAGTGTCAAATGCATCACTAGAATCCTCAACTCAGAACCTGAATCCTATCTCAAATGGTGTGGAAACCAGCTTGCAATCCTCAAAGTCAAAACGTTGAAGTAGTTTTTCAACATACTTTGCTTGATGCATAACAATTCCCCCCTCAATGGATACAAACTCGATACCATGATAGTAGCTCAAAAAATCAAGTTAAGTGACATCAAAAGTATGTTGCAAATCAACCATAAGAATTTTAAGTTTTGCATCACATGGCCCATTCAAGAGTATGTTATCGATATAAAGAACAAGCACTGTAAGATCAACCCCATCTTTGCGTACATAGAGTGCGCTTTCAATTGGACTACATGTGAAGCCAAGAGCAATCAAGTGCTTATGGATTTTGTCATATCATGCATGTGGAGCTTGCTTGAGACCATACAAGGCTTTATGCAAGCAACAAACCATATGCTCTTGCCCTTTCATAGCAAATCCAGGAGGTTTCTTCACATAGTCCTCTTCTTGCAAATCACCATTCAAGAAAGCTGTTTTTATGTCCAACTGATGTACTTTCCAATTTCGATGGGTAGCCAATGCAACCATGATATGAATGGTAGTCATGCATGAAGTAGGTGCAAAAGTTTCCTCATAGTCAATGCCATATTGTTGTGCATATCCTTTGGCAACCAATCTATCTTTGTAGCGATCAAAGCTACCATCAGACTTTCTCTTAATCTTGTAAACCGTGTCAGCCAAAACTAGTAGAAGCCTATCAAGGGATGATAGAGACTAAGAGAGGGAGAGTGTTGCAGAGAATTGAATAGAACTCAAGACAAGAGAGAGCAAAAAACAAAACAAAAGAAGAGAAGAGAAGCAAGCCCCCAAAATTTTCAAGAAATGGCTCATTTTCTTTTCCCTAAAACCTTCATAAAACATTAAGAAGCATTGTAAATGCTCTAGAGGAGTCTTCTAGATGCAAAATCCCTGAAGAGTGTAACATTACGTTTGTACAATAGTAAGAATGTAGTGATTTATAGGGAAAGTGATAGTCTCTTATGTGAAAGGACCAAAATTTGGGCACATGTATATAAGTCTATTGTGACTCTTTCGTAAAGACTATTGCCATTTGGAAGAACTAACTAACAAAATTTTCAAATTTGCTTCTTCTTGTCTATGTAACATCTTCTTCATGAGTTTGTGTGTGTGCATGAGGCATGGAATGCATGCCTAGAAGTGTTGTCTAGCCCTTTCCCATCTTATTTTGTTGTCTATGTATGTGTGTGAAGTGTAGAAAGTCTAAAAGTGAGAGTTATCATTTCTTGCAACCTTTTTTTGGTCGTAACTTGAAGCAGAGAGGTCCTATCAAGCTGAACATACCACCATTGGATGCATTCAAGAGCTCTAGAAGGAATCGGGTGTTGACTATTATTGAGTACTGGAACTGAGAGATATCACTCGATTTGTGTTCGCTAGTGCACCAAGTATCGTGATACACACAATTGTGTAAGAGGTTATTGATATATTTAAGTAGTGATGTGTGTAAACACTCTAGGACCGCCGAGGTACTTTTTTCCCTCTTTAGGAGGTTTTTTCCCCCCGGCTTGTATATACGCCTATTGCCCTAATGGGCTACTTATCTTTGTACATTCTAGTGGTAATACATTTAGTATTGTGTGTTGTGTTCCAAGCTTCTTCTTCTTCCTTGTGTTGTTCACGTGCTTCCGTAGACATCTAACTCCAGCAATTGGTATCAGAGCAGGTCGTCGCTTCATCTAGAGCATCATCGACACTCCTCCGATTGCAGTCTCAAGATCGCAAGAATTTTGGTGAGCATACTCAGCGTGTTTCCAAGATCAAACCTGCTTTGCTTTGTCTGCCAAAATCATGATGTGAGCTCATTTCGACCTCCGAATGCACTGTCACAGTGCTTGTGTAGGCTATTTTGTCTTTTTGTGCCAAAGGCATATACCAGTTTCAGTTCGCGAGTATAAGCATCTCAAAGTCTGCTACAGGTTTAGCAGAATTCATCTTGACAGTTCTGTTCAACTTTTTGAGATACAGTCAATTTTCTACATCAAGGTATTTTAGTCACCGGCCATGGCTGAAAGCAGTGATGTATTTCGTATGTTGGCTGTTGAGGATAAGTTGGATGGTATCAACTACCCATTGTGGGCTTATATGATGCGACATGTATTGGTTGCAAAAGGTTTATGGAACATTATGCAGGGTGTTGAAAAACGTCTTATCACACCTGCGACTGTTACAATTGCACGTATTGAAGCTAATGCAGAAGGTGTCGAAGATGATGATATTCTGCATATTCCTATTTGTGATGCGGTTTCTATTACACCTACTATAGATAAAATTTGTTGGGATGGCAGAGATGCCTAGGTACATGCATTGATAGCTTTGTCTCTCAAACATGCCATTATTCCTCACATACGCTCTTGTAGAATAGCTAAGGATGCTTGGGATATACTTACCACATTGTACCAAGCTAGGAATGAGGCTCGTGTTGCTTACCTCCGAAAACAGTTGGAGAGTGAGCACATGAATGAAGGTGATTTTATGGACAATTTTCTAACAAAGATCAAAGACTTGAAGGAACAGTTGATTTCTGCCGATGAGGTTATACTAGATAGCTCACTTGTGCAGACCATTCTGAATAGTCTTTCTGATTCATATCACAGTTTTGCGTCTACTGTTTGATTGATGATGAAAGGCAATCCAAATGCCTTGGCATGGCCAAAAAACAGAGTGGGAAGAGACACCAACTCTCACTTCTAGACTTCTTATGCTTCACAAACACATTAACAATGAAAAGAGATAGGGAAGGGCTAGACAACACCTCTAGGCAAACATTCCATGCCTCAAGAACACACACAAGCTCATGAAGAAGATGGTACACATGCAAGAAGAAGAAAATTCCAAAATTTTTTCATTTAGTTCTTCCAAATGGAAATAATCTTTACAAAAGAGTCACAAGTGACATATCCATGTGCCCTTATTTTGGTTCTTTCACATAAGAGACCGACACCTTATGTATAAATCATTAAGTTCCTACTCTTGTACAAAGTTAATGTTACAATCTTTCGAGATTAAGCATCTAGAGGACTCCTCTAGAGCATTTTCAATGCTTTTGAATGTTTTGGAAAGGATTTAGGGAAAAGAAAATGAACCATTTCTTGAAAATTTTGGGGGCTTGATTCTCTTCTCTTTTTTTTTTCTTTTTCTTTTTGCTCTCTCTTGTCTTTAGTCCTCTTTAATCCTCTGCAACACTCTCCCCCTCTTAGTTTCTATCATCCCTTGACAGAGTTCTGTGGATTTTCTTGACACACAACAAGTGATTGAACTTGGGATACATACTATAATTGAGAAATGCATTTCAAGGAAGTTGATATAATGTAACAAGAGTAATGCATGACATTAAGATTTGTATAGGTTCATTCGTAGATGTACAAAAATTTCTTATTTTGCTTTTGCAATCTTACAATGTTGTACTTGGTATGCATTTTTTTCATCATTATAACTCACATATTGACCATACACATACATTTAATTTTGAATTTTAAGGTCAACTCATGTCTTTGTTTACAAGGCATGACTTCCAACGATTTTCATTAATGAGTCATACTCAAGTATATGACATGATTTGGACAATATTTGATAGGTTTAGTAAATATGCATATTTCATTATATGTAAAAAGAGCTAATATGTACCTTAAGCTACTAAGTTTTTTATTAAATGTATTTCCCACCATTATGGTTTCACAAAAGTCATGTTGCTTGATTGTGTATGTTTGTTTTTGCAATATTTTTTTGGTTGCATTATTTCAACATTTTGGTTCAAAGATAAACTTTAGTCTTGCATTTTATCCTCAAATTAATGGGAAAAGTGAAGCTATAGATAGCACTATTATTGATTTATACAACTACTGGCTGTGCACCTTTTGAAATTGTTTATGGTAAGAAGCTTCCCATTCCCATGTCACTCACTCAAATTGATATTCCTATGGTTGATTATATTTCTCGAGATCACATTTCTATAGTTCAAAAAGTTTGCAAGCACATTAGCAAAACTCAAGAATGTTACACTCGTAATGTTAATAAGAAACAATTAGCAAAAGAATTAAAGAGAAATGATTTAGTATGGTTATGTACCATTAAACAAAGTTTGAAAAATATTTTAAAACATCCTAAATTTAAACTCGCACCATGCTATTATGTGGTTAAGATAAGGATCACCATAGATTGAATTTTGGTAAAGAAAGGCTAAGTTTCTCTATAAAAGAAAGCAAATTTTTACTTTCATGCCTACTTTTCGAAGGGCCGGTCTCATTGTAATCTCTATTCTCAATGTAATAGAAAACCTATAAATCCACGTACTTGAGAGACTTTTTGAAGAGATTGCATGGGGGGAGATCGCACCCAATACTCTGTACTATTTCATCTATTGCACAACTATTTTTGTGTTTTCTTTTTGTAGAATTCGTACTCTTTATGTATAGATCTCACAAAAAAACTCAAGGGTTGTAGATCTCGCACAAAGGAATTATTAAAAATTCAATCTTTAACATCTAGTGTTTTCAAGTTTTACAAATGAAACTTGGTAAGTTGAAATTCATTTTGAAACGAGCACCAATAATTAATGGAATTAAAAAAAGTACAAGTCTAAGAAGTAATAGATCTAGCTCGATTAGAATAGAAGCAAGAAACGATCCCAAGGTTCAAGATACCTTTATTGAAGTGGAAATGTAATCTAGATGGTATGGGACGTCTAGGATTACACTACCATCAAAGTGGATTGGCTCATATGGGATGTTGGATGTATGGGTGAATAAAGCTTGAATTGGGAGACATATTTTAGTAAGATTTGATGAAATTAAGAAAAATCTCTAAATAGTTCTTTTAAACGAGGGGAATAATAAAAGATTGAAAATAAACTCTTTCAAAATCTAATAAAGAGAAATAGAAAGAGCATAATTTTCAATAAACCCTCATGCAATTTTCGAGGATGAAAACTCTTGAGCAAGGAAGAGTCCCGAAGAAGCTATACCCTATGATCTAAAAAGAACAAATAAGGTATTGCAAGGTAAAGGATATGGAAGAGATTGTTATACTTTATGGAATAATGAAATGTTATATGGATTTTAATGTCTTGAAGGTTTTAATGTGATTTGTGTTTTGATTTAGCAAGTGAAGACTCATAAGGGTGTGAATGCATGTGGACTTATTCAAATATTTAGAAGACTATTTAGAAGATAGTATTTTAGTTATTTTTTGTAAAAATAATAGATCGCTTTAGAAAGAAATGTTTTTGTAAAAATAGTAGATTGCTTGAAAAGCGATGATTTTGTAAATAAAGCAGATGTTCGTAAATGCACTCTTTTTGGAAGCGCCACCCTCATGTATGTTCTATTCAAGACGTAATGCAAAAGACCTATAAATACACATGCTTTGATAGACTCGTCCATCAGAGTATGTGGGGGGAGGTTGTACCCAATCTGGTGTCAATTCTCTTATCCCATTCTATTCTCTGAGTTCTTTTTTGATATTTCATTTTTGTACTATCCTTTGCATATGTGCATCTACGGGATCCAATCAATAGTGGTATCAAAGCCAAGGCACGTCTACAAATGTGGTTTCTCAACATCCAGTTGTGATTCGTGTTGTTCGTTTCATTTAGGATTCAACATCCATCTCAACCATTTGGTCCAAGTTTTTGTTTATCAAGTTCGTTTATTTTTTGTTCACCATTTTTTTTTTTTTTTGAATTTGGTATTGTGCATTATGCTCATTGTACTCACTATGCTCCTTGTGCTCACTGTGCTCACCATACTCTTTGTAATCGCTATGCTCTGTGCTCACTATACTCATTGTATCCCCTGTGCTCACTATGCTCACCGTACCCATTGTACCCCCTATGCTCACTGTGCTCACTATGTAAGACAATAGTTACGCAATATAACACAGGAGCAATAGCAGAGAAGATAACAGATATAGGAGAATCTCAACAATTTTCTACTAGCAGCAAGTACAAAGATGATGGCGTTGTCCACCCGTGCGCTCTCAAGGTAGAGCTTAAATGGTGATCTAAACAACTCTAGATAGGGAGATACAAGGTAGAGGTATGCTGGCTCAACTCGGTGTCTTAGGTAGTGCAGAAGTCATGTATATATAGGATCATGGGTGGCCTGCCATGGACGGCTATACATGGGCGGTAGAGCGTGGGCGGCCACCGCCCGCGTAATTGCCATACACGGCTTAGACTGGTTGAACCGACCTAACAAATATAAATGATTTCTGACTCCGACAGGGAATATTCCATGGAATATTCCCTTTACCGTCGCGCCGGGGGTGCTGCCCCCGGACCCCCACCAAGGGGCCCGCTGGCCCCCTAGGACCCCCTAGCCAGGGGACCCGCTAGCCCCCTTGGACCCCCCAGCCGGGGCTGCTCACCGCTACCCCGGACCCCACAATTGGGGACCCTGGTAACTCCCTTTCCTTATAATATCTTACATGGTCCAATATGACCTTCATCCAACATTCAAGTTGGGATTCCCATCAATTGGGTAATGCACGCTTGGCTTCTCCTCATAAAGGGGGCCTTACAAAATGTGCATACAATCATGAGGGGTAGACATTGATCATATACTAACACACTATGCACTGTTCATTGTTCGAGTTCGGTTCGGTTATCAAATTAGTTTATCAAGTTCGTTTATCAATTTGGTTATCATTCGATTACTCACTGTGCTCATTGTATTCATTGTACCCATTGTACTCCCTATGCTCACTATGCTGAATGTACCCACTGTACCTCCTGTGCTCACTATGCGCTGTTCACTATTCGAGTTTTGCTTGGTTATCAAATTAGTTTAACAAGTTTGTTTATCAATCGGTTATCATTTGGTTACTCCAAGGCATCAACTAAGGCATAGAACTATGGCAGAACTTTGACATCTTTGGCTTCTCTGGCACTCATGGTTCTCTCCGTTCACTTTGGTTCCCTTTGGTTTTGTTGGCTATGCACGAACCAATTCTAACTTATGAGTGGCAATAAGTGCTTAGTTATTTCCCTAGTTAGCTTACGTATTTCTCTAGTTAGCCTACTTAGTTCCTTATTTAGCATGTAGGGATTTGGACCCACAACCTCTTATTTCCAAGAGATAAGCTTTATCCACTAGCCTATTTTCACTTATTGATACCCCATTGCTTTAAATTAATATTCGACACAACTTTTAACACTCTCTTCACCTTATTTATTTATATATTTATGTCTTTATTTATTCAACACTCTCGTTTATTTTATTTATTATTATTATTTATTAAACACTCTCATTTATTTTATTTGTTTATATATTATTATTATTATTATTATTATTATTATCATATTATACACTATTGTTAAAATCCTTTTCACATCATTAGTCCTAGGTTTTGGTTCTATATAAGGCCATGGACCCTACCCACAATACTGAGGATATTGGTACATCAACCCTACCCAGGGTACCAATCAAGCAACAATTAGAGCTTTTGCAGCATGAAATCCAACATGCCCAAAACAAGATTAAGGAACGATGCTACACTCCAACAATTATAGAGTGATGATAATAACCTAGTTAGGGTGGAGAAGGCATTAGGATGGCCAATTTGTAAGTGAAGTGCATAACGTTCAGATTTGTATAGGTTCATACATAGATGAATGCACATTCTTAATTGCTCCTTTGTAGTCTTATGATGTTATACTTGTTATGCCTTTTCTTCATCATTATAATCCATGCATTGATTATCATACACACACAATTAGTTTTAAGTTTAACAATCAAGATATTTCTTTGTCTGCAATGCATGACTTCCAACCATTTCCATTAATTAGTCATACTCAAGTCAAGCATGCATTTAGGAAAGGCTACAACTCATGTTTTTGTCAATAACATAGTTGATTATACACATACACTTCCTTATGCACATAAATCATTTATGGATTCCTATCACAATTGCTTTATGGCTGATTTTCCTTCTATACTATCACCTTCCAAGGGATCTCTTGACTATAGAATAGAATTAATTCCTAGTAGTTCTCCTCCCCATAAAGCACCTTATATGCAAGGAATTTTACATAAAAAAGAAATCACTAATCAAGTTAAGGACCTACTCCACAAAGGCCCTATAAGACCTAGTTCTTCTTCTTTTGGAGCATATGTTCTTTTAGTAGAGAAAAAGAATAAGACTTATAGGATATGCATTGACTATAGAGCGCTCAATAAGATCACAATAAAAAACAGATATCCTATTCCTACGATAGATGATTTGCTAGATAAACTTCGTGGAGCACGTGTCTTTAGCAAAATTGATCTTAAGTCTAGGTATCATCAGATACGAATGACACAAAATGATATTTACAAGACTGCCTTTAGAACTCAAACTAGTCACTTTGAATTCATGGTAATGCCTTTTGGACTCACCAATGCATCTGCTACATTTGCACGCATGATGAATGACATTTTTCTTGAGTATCAAAATTTTGTTCTTGTTTTCTTTGTTGATATACTTGTGTATAGTGAGAATGACAATGGCCATGCAAATCATTTAGCAACAGCCTTCAATTTGTTATGCAAAAACAAACTTTATGCAAATCCTGAAAAGAGTTATTTCTTTAAAAAAGAATTAGAGTATTTAGGCCATATTGCTTCTAGTCAAGGCATTCATGTAGATCCAAAGAAAATTAAAGTAATTGAAGAATGACTTGTACCTCAATCTGTGAATGATGTATGCTCTTTTCTAGGGTTAGCTAGTTTTTATGCAAAGTTTCTAAAAGGTTTTTCTTACTTACCACTACCACTCACATTATTATTAAAGAAAAAAGTAAAAATTTGCATGGGGATTCACACAACAACAATCTTTTGAAAAAGTCAAACATGCAATTTCTCATGCATCTGTTTTGTAATTACCAAATTTTGCACAACCTTTCCATGTAGTTACATATGCTAGTGGTTAGGTATGGGTGATATATTAATGAAAAATTATCATCCCATTGCATTTGAAAGTAGGAAACTTAAACCTTTTGAAAAGAATTATAGCACATATGATAAGGAACTTTATTAAGAATTTATTAAATCAACTATTGATTTTTGATAGATGGGCTTCATTCATACAAAATTTTTAGTCTATTTCAATATCAACCTCACGAAGCTAATGTTGTAGCTGATGCCCTTAGTCGATTCCCATCCCCACAAATAAATATTGTTTCAATCAATAATATGTCTATTATTCATATTGATTCATTTCACGATGAGTCCTACTTATGCATTTGATTTTTATTTTTCACAAACATGGAATGCTTTCAATAATTCTGCAACATTTATAGGGAACACTACACTTTTCATAATGAATTTTTTTTGTTTCCAACACAAGTTATGCATCACACAAGGTTTTAGAGAATTTTTTATGAAAGAGATGCATGAACCACCATATATGGTCATAGGGGCATACAAACTGTAATTTTTACATGTAAAGAATTTCTCTTTTGGCCAAAGATGGAAAGGGACATTGCACAATATGTTTACCACTACATTGTGTGTCAACCTATGAAAAGACATCATGGTAAACCATTTGGATTATTAATGCCACTTCCAATACCTAATGGACCATGGGAACAAATTTCTATGGATTTTATTACTGGTCTTCCTACAACTTCATCTCATAATGATATGATTTGGACAATTGTTGATAGGTTTAGTAAACAACCATATTTCATTCCTTGTAAAAAGACTCTTTCTGCATCTCAAGCTGCTAAGTTATTCATTAAATGTATCTTTCCACATCATGGTTTTTATTCTTTCAGATCAAGATGTTCGTTTTTGTAATCACTTTTGGGTTGCATTATTTGAAAATTTAGGAATTTAGCTCTGCATTTCATCTTGAAAGTAATGGGCAAAGTGAAGCTATGAATACTAGTATTTTAGATTTATTATGTTGTTATTCTTTATATAATCCAAGTAATTGGGATGAGAAAATTCCATTATTACAATTTGCATATAACAACACAACACATAGCACTACTAGATGTGCACCGTATGAAATTGTTTATGGTAAAAAGATTCCCACTCCCATGACTCTCACTCAAACTGATATACCTATGGTTGATTCTTTTGCATAAGATCATATTTCTACACTCCATGAGGTTTATGAGCACATTAAGAAGAGTCAAGAACATTACATGCATAATGTACATAAGAAATGAGTAGCTAAACAATTTAATGAAAATGACTTTGTATTGTTATGAATAATTATAAGATGTTTGAAAAATAGTTCATAACATTCTAAAGTTAATTTTGCAGCACGTTATTATGGACCTTTTCGTATTTTTCAAAAAACTAATGAGAGTGCTTTTAGATTAGACATACCTTCTCATTGAAATATGCATAATTCTTGTTTATTAAAATCGTTTAAGGGAACTTTACCACTCACTCCTATTTTAGGTGATCCTCCTTCTTTACAAGAGGATGCTTAAATTTTAATTCCAGAGAAAATACTTGATTATGATGTTACTACTACATGTATAGGTAATCAATATCATATATATTTAGTTAAATATAAAAATCACTCACTTGAAGAATCTCAATGGATTCATAAGACATCACTAACTCCACATTATGATCATTTGATTTTTGCATATCATTCACAGTCACAATAAATTCCGATTTTCCAATTCCATGCATTTGTTTTTACATGGAACATGCTTATGATTGTTCAGTGATGGGACATGTGACTGGCCATCCTTGTCTACTTTATTTTTATCAATTGAGGTCAGTTTCTCGTCAACTGGGGGGCATGTTATACTTTATGGAATAATGGAGTATTATATGAATTTTAATGTCTTGAGAGTTTTAATGTATTTTGTGTTTTGATTTAGCAGGTGAAGACTCATGAGGGTGTGAACACGCATGGAATTATTCAAATATTCAGAAGAATATTTAGAAGCATGTTTTGTAAAAATAATAGATTGTTTTAGAAAGCAAGATTTTTCTAAAAATAGTAGATTTCTTGAAAATAAGTGATTTTGTAAATAAAGTAGATTTTCCTAAACACATGCTTTTTGAAGCACTGCCCTCATGTATCTTCTATTCACGATGTTATGAAAAATACATGTAAATAAAAGTGCTCTGATAGACTCATCCATCAGAGTATATGGGGGGAGATTGTACCCAATCTAGTGATAATTCTCTTGTCTCTTTCTATTCTCTGAGTACTTTTATGAGAATTCATTTCTATACTATCCTCTAAATACATGCGTTTGTGAGATCCGATCAACATAGATAGATAAAGTTGAAATACTTCCCCACATTCAAGTGCTTCCGCTTCTTTCATTACATCTTCCAACATAGATGAAGTTTTGAAGGATTTGAAGCTCTCAAGAAAACTGGATGTAGGAAAAACTTTGATAATCCATAAAGATCGTAGAAATCTTAAGTGGTTTACGAAAATATGTTGGAAGAGCAGTAAATCATATCCTAAAGGTATCTTGATGCCCCATGGAATAACATAACACACAAGTTGTGTATTTGAATGGTGAAGACCTAAGGAAAATGGTTTCTTGTATGAAGCATAATAGATAGATCCCCAAATAAAACCCATGGGTAAATCATTGAACATGAGAATCTAAAAAAGGGACCAAATCGAGAAAGACTTAATCTTATCTCTAATTTGAATAAAGAGAGAAGAAAAGCCCCAAAGACCAAGAGAATCAAAGATCAAGTTGAAAATTAAGTTTGATGAGATTATAGTCACACCACATTAAATGGCTAACCAAACATACTTGAAAGGCAAGTAAGATTAGTTGTGGTGTATACAAGTAACTTAGCCCTTGCTATCATAAATTGGTACCATAAGTTATAACATATAGAGAACATTCGAGTGTTGCCTATTGTGGTGGATGATATGCAATTTTTGGAAACATTTTTTTATGAAAGGTATAGATGAAGACTTGATCATAGGCACTCAAAAGTTTCTTACACAAAATCATCAAGAATTTGAAGTATCTTGTCCATCTATTATGTCCTTGACACGATTCAATCTGGGTTATGTAATCTATAAAACGATCTACAATTTTTTAGGATATTGCAAATATTGGTTCCCATTGAAAGTTGATAAAAACATGGCTACTTGGTTAGAGGTGTATCACTCGCTCGAAGGTGCACTTTATTATTTGGTAGTGCATGAAAAAGGGTACATTAAAGGTACACAAAAAATGGAAGTGTACCCAATCTTGATCGAGAATCAACACTTACTATATCAAAAGTGCACATTACTTAATCCATCATGAGCAGAAGATCATCAAAACTTGAAGGCCACCAAGGAAGCTCTCTGCTTGTGTTTATCACCAATCACTTCAACCCATCACTTCCATCACTTCAACCCATCACTTCCATCACTTCAACCCATCACTTCCATCTTATAACCCCAAATTCCCAATCATAACCTCTTTCTCTTAGTCGTCCATTCGTCCCATCCTAGTCCCATTCATCCTTCATGTTTCCCAAAATTCTAAATACTAAATCGTTTCACTACCTAAAGTTTGAACCTTGTTGGAATGTCTTTTATGTGAACAAGCTAACCCAAAAACGATACTGGTCCAACAATACCATAACTTCGCTAGCTAAGAAATTATATGTGTACATGTTTCAAAGTAGATACATCCATAGTTTGATACCAAAAAGAAAAGCCTAGAAATTCCTCTTTGGAAATCATAGAGCGTAAAAGTTCTTTTGCTAGTCATAATCCCCAACCTTCATGTGGCAGGAAGTTAGGTCTTGATGGGTCCAATTTGCAAAGATTTGGATGTATGCTAGTGAAAAGTACCAATCCATTTGAGCTTCCGTTTGAAAATGCTAACAAAGGTTAACTGAAGGTTTCAAGGAATGCACCAAGAGAGATATCAAGCAAGAATGCCACCGTACGAGCAACATGCTCAAGTAGCACATAGTAATGTATGAGTTAACAATCAAGCCAATCCTCAAATGGCAAACACTATGCCAAGAGTGCTAGACCTAGGATGATTCCTTCAACCATCCCAAGTGGCAAAATACATGAAAAACTACTATGAAAGGTCTAATTATCCTTATGAACATGTAGCCAAGTTTAGACAAGTTGTTAGGGTGGAGGACATCATAGTTTTTTTTCACACAATATAAGGCAGATTAACCCTTGTAGAAACAACATTGTCATGGTTTCAGCCCTTGATGTTAGAAATGTATATTCTCTTAAGGAAGACTTTATTGGTGAGTTCTCAAACAAAGGCGTGAAGCATGACTCAACATCTTTGATATATAGCTTTAGACTAGCCAATCATAAGTTTGTAAGAGTTGTGGTCATATGATTTTGATCATATGTAAATTGATGCCCAACATGCAAGAGTCCACAGAAGAAGAAATTCATCTCTGTATTCCTAGAGGGACTAACCAACGAGGATTCTCTTGCATACATTTAGAGGATCACAACCTTGAATGATTGCCTTAGATAATGTGTGGATTTGGAAGACAATCTAGTTGTGAAACTCAAGATTTCACGCACCAATACCAAGAGTGAAAACTTAGATTCCTCTAGATAAACAAGAACTTTAGTTGAAGAGATAATTGAATTGGTGGTTAAGAAGATATAGATGGAGAAAGCTAAAGAACAATGGAAGTTACCCTACGGACAAAGACCTCAACCACTTAAGAGATGCCAAAATTGTAATCGAGAGCACCCCACTTATATGTGCAATAGGATGCCCATGTATCAACCTATGAACTACAATATGCCACCTCAACTACAATACTAATAGCCACAATATCAATAGAGGCAATAATATCAGACTGGGCCCATGTATCCACTTAGGGATGCGCATGGAAACCCACCTAGAGGCCAACAAAAGTATTATAGAGAGCCTTATTATGGTTAGCCTATATATAATCAAGGAAATCAAGAACTTGCGAGGCCTATTTTGGATCAACATCGGGCTCCATATACAAATGTTGTACCAGTCAAGTACATGGTATAAAACATTGAATGAGCCATCATACATGTGGAATCTACAATGGTAGACACAAGCCCTAGATATTCAGAAGGAAGATCTTAACCATGGTTGAAAGCAATAACTTATTTTGTCCTTAGATATTCAGAAGGAAGATCTTAACCATTGTTGAAAGCAAATAACTTATTTTGTATGTTAGCTATTGAGGATATTTTGGGTGGTTCTAGCTACCCACTATGGGCATACATGATGCATCATGTATTGGTAGCAAAAGGCTTATGGAATATTGTGAAGGGTGTTGAAATGCATTCTCCTACACTTGCAAATACTATAACAACAAGTGATAAATGTGGTATCAAGGATGATTGTTATCATAGACCCACAAATAAAATGCCAATGAAGGGTTCATCAACATCAAGTGGCTTGTATCAACCATCAAATTGTCAAACTGAATAGTGAATCAACCAAGTGTATGTAGACATGTCTTCACACAAATCTTGAGATCAAAAGAAGCTATTGAGGAAAGCCATCATGAGAAACATGCACCAAAAGGTGCCAGGACACTCTTGTTGGGTAGACTATGGACTATGACGTGTCAAAAACACCACGAGAGTCCACAATGAAGATGGATATGAAGAAGATAGAGGCTAGAAGCAAAAGTGATGAGATTCATGCAAATGACAAAAAGACATCTAGGTCAACCGTTTGGTTCATATCGTACAAGAATGGTTTCACCCCATCACAGAATCCCACTTGCTTGAGATTTGATGCTTCAACTTGTTGAGAGCGATGAAGCAAACCTTCAACATTTCCTAACAATAATTTATAGATGGTGTTTAGGGCTTTGCAAAGAATCTTCTACCAATATTGTATGGTATCCTATAGATATTCTGGAGGGGAAGCCATTGATGGAAAGTTGAGCGAGTGTTTATCCACTAGAGAAGAGGCTCATTTTATTTCATACTATTGTGAGGTGCATCACCAAGGGGTTGATGCATAAATAGGGTTGAGATTTACATGCTTTAGCGTGTGATCCCAAGTGCCTTGCACAAATGGATGCTTGGAAACAAATTTGCACCTCCATTTTGGGTTATTATGTTCAATCCTTTGAAGTGAGGTATGTGCGATTTTATTAAGAGTTAGATTACACATCCATTTGGATCAAGATATATTTGTTCAATGATTTCATAAATGATTTGTACACAAATGATCTCCTTTGGAACAGAGTATGGAGCCAAAAGGTATGGTAGCTTATGCTTCACAAGTTTCATAATGAGTCTATTGTCAATAGTGTCATTCTCAAAATCACTAGCTAGTGCTTGTAAAATATGGTACCTCATTTTGTGTGTGTCATCCATGCAGGAAATCACTTTAACCCATGAGTGTATATCATCATTTGGAGAGATAGATGTGGTGGGCTATATAAGTGGAGAATGCATATGTAAATGTTGGTTGGCTACCTAGTTTTTGTCAGACATATTTTACATAGACAACCATCGTATGCTGGTGGAGTTGACTTTGAAGCCCTTGCACTTGCAGCATGACTAGCATGTTCCTCTGTAGTCAATTGATCTTTTTGGCATAGTTGGTTTAATAATGCAAAGTGTTGTGCCTCTAATTGAGCAATCCTTGTTGACATGTCTGTAGGTTGGATTTTAAGTGGAGAATCATTGACCAAAATCATTTTTTGGGCTCTAAGATCCTCCCTAAGTTTGAGATTCTCAGCTTCTTGGTTTTTAATCTCCTCTTGCATCAATTGAATGCACTTGTCCTTATTCTCACACTCCATGGAAAATCTTTTCTTGAACTCAATTAACTTTTTAAGTTGTGCCAATATATCTTTTCTTGTCTAGTAGATGTGGAATCCTTGTTTTTTTATTCTTTAAGAGCAAATTGCAATTCAACCATCTATGCTTTGATTACAAAGATACATGAATCCTATTCCCCAAATGCCTCTTTCGCATAATAGATGGATGTGTTGGTTGAGATGACTTCCTCAAAAATAGTATGCATTTCAAGTTCTAGATATAATTATGAGTTGGGATGATTATGAGAAGCTGAAGCTTCTGGAATTATGGCACATCTCACAAGTCTAGCGTGGTGTATAACATCTACTGAGATGCACATTGATTCTCGAAAAACTAATAATGGAGTATGCACAAGTGCTATTGAGGGCTCTAGTTGAAGGCCTTTGATGGGGTGAACAAGATGAGCAAGGAGCAGATGGAGGAGAGAGAGAGAGAGAGAGAGAGAGAGAGAGAGAGAGAGAGAGAGAGAGAGAGAGAGAGAGAGAGAGAGAGAGAGAGAGAGGAGAGAAGAGACACAGACACATGCGTGGAGCCTCGAAACCCAGATAATCATCTTCTTAAAGCAATGCTCTATAATATATATATATATATATATATATATATATATATATATATATATATATATATATATATATATATATATATATATATATATATATATATATATATATATATATATATATATATATATATATATATATGTGTGTGTGTGTGTGTGTGTGTGTGTTTTTTGTGTGTTTGAACATAGGAGTAAGGTTACATGAGCCTTACATTCCCAACAATTTCCCACTTAAGGGTCAATGTGACCATAAGTGGAAGCATATACAAAGAATGATATAAGACTATATACTAATGTACAAGAAGAGTCTGGATCTCAACCCATACCAATCAACATACACCAATTTCATCAAACAAGGTGTATCCATGCACCTCTAAACTAATATCAACAAGAGTCGAGCTCACATTTGATTGATGCAAGAACTTATGAATTTCTTGCAAAGCTCCTACTCACTCTATGCCTATGTCAATCATCGAATGATTGACAACTATAAGTGTGAATGCCTCGGTAGTAGCTGCAATGCCTCGTCTCGAGCATAACAACTTACACATCTGACTCTTAATTGCTGACAAAACATGTGCTATCATAGCTAACATAAACATGTCAGCCATGCCTATATCCAAAGCATTCAAAGCACCATCACCAAGACAACATGTCTTCATATATCCATGCAATGTCTATCATGAGTGAATCCAAGAATGACTGCATAACCCATGAGTCCTCAACATCTAAATCAATCATCCTATCAACCAAGGATGTGCCTAGCTATGCAACTTGAAAGCTAATATGCTCTACCACACATTGTGTATCATGTGAGCTATCTCGCTCTACCACACCAAGTGTATCATCATGCTCCACATGAGCTAAGTACACAACGTCAACACTAAGGTCAAATTGATGATCTAACTCTATATGAGTGTAATTAGAATGCTCTACTTGAGCACACACATCATGATCTAATGCATCCAATTGATCATCCAAAATATGCTCCATGTGAGTATCTATATGATCAAGAAAATCATGCTCTATATGAGCATCCAAAACTTGCTCTACATGTGCATCCGTCTAAGCATTTGAATCTTTCCATACATGTGCATCATGAATGTCAATAGACCTATCTATAGGTAGAAAAACTGAGACATGAGGACTCTCATATTGCACATAAGGATGAACTTCCACTAACCCGAGTTTATCTCTCACATAATGTACTTGCAATGGATACATGTGCCCAATCCTAGCACCTCTGACAAGCATAATCTCTCCCAAATACAATTGAAAATGGTGCTCATGAACGAATCCATAACATATGCTCTCGTGTAATTGGCCATTTGAAATCAAGCTCATAAGGAATGAAGGAACATAATGTAAATTTCTGAGTGTAAATGATGCTTCACTAGGTAGCATAAATCATACATCTCTTGCACCCTCAATGTTATACATGGAGCCATCAAACTTCTGCACACATCCACGACACTCATTTGAGACTCAAAAAAACCACTCAGAAACTAGAGTACATGGAAAGTGCCTAATGCATCAAGAAACCAAGCCATATGTGTGCAATCCAATGAACAAGAGAAATCCTTAGATGAATCATAGGAGAAAATGACATCACCATCATTGACATAATTAGCTACCATAGACTCTCTTGAAGCCACTAACTGACCTACATGATATGCGTGTCTTTGACATCAATATCACATGAGCCTGAGCCAACATCGTGGAGTATCACCCTCATGACCATAGTGCCAATATCAAAGCCATGGATGTGATCTATGTCTCATATGAGTCAATGGACTCACATACATATCATGTAATCTCTATCATAATGCACTACTCATCTCCTCATACATCATAGGTTCATCTATAGAATCCACAAGCTATAGTCGGAAGCTATCCAATTCATCCATATCCATCCATATGTGGTTGAGCATGTCACGAGGCCTTTGTGCATCTCTATGCATAAACATGTGTAACCCTGCACAAACCAATGGATGCCACATCTAATTTTTCCATCTTCAACATTTAGTGCCATCAAAATGAGAAGGCACCATGTTGACAAGCCCAGAGACTAGGAATGTGACAAGAGACTAAAAAAATTTCTCTATCACCAATAAGATCAAACCTCAAATCCATATGCATGACTTACATCACAAATGTCTCATTGGAGAAGAAACCATGTGAACCACTTGTCACATAACGATCCATCTAGCATGCACACAAAACCATGAGCATAAGCTTGCTCACTAAGGCTCGTAAATGATTAAATAGACGTGAAACAATCATGGGAAAAATTTGCTAGAATATCCCTTGTAAGCTGAGCAATGATGATAAGATAATGAACAAGAAAAGAAGAATGAGAAATGTGCCACCACCTATCACCGATCCAATAATATGCAATGTTCAACATAAACACCAGTAAATTGATGGAAATGCACATCAATACTCTAACCATCCACTCCCACTTGAGAAAGAATCTTGCCAAGAACTGGTTCCACTTATCATAAGTCACTTGTGGTCCTGTCACTTGTGGTCTTTTCCAAGTATCTAGATATGAAATAAGATCCAAAGCTTTCACAAAAGCTTCAAGGATCCACTAGAGTACTCTTCTCTCATAAATGCCAACAAAATTTTGCTAGGATCTCCTCTGTAAAAGTAAACTATCAAATGAATGAACATAGGCTAACACAATAGGCAATCCAAGTGATGAACAAATGTGCAACCAAAGCTCCAATCTAGATCATGTACCTGCAAAGAAAACAAGAACATGCAAGTACCAACCAAGGCTCCAATCAATCTCCCACAAAATTGTGTACCATCAACAAAAAAAGACATATCCAAGTGGTACAAACAAAATATGATCACAATGCCACTATAGATTTACTAACAAGACCATGATCTCAAACCAAAGATGAAACGGCATAAATTGAAAGCAATACCACAATGGCATTATACATGTCAAAACTTGACATAAGCCTCTCTACTCTCATATGGAGGAGCATCCACATGATTCATACATAGTCAATGCCTTCAAGCTCTAAAACTAAGAGCTTACGCAACAAAAAATCTCTCTCATGGAAGTTCAAAGCAAAATGAAACTTCAGAAGTAATTAGGGTTTCTATGATAAAAATTTGATGCTCTATATCTTGTTGTTTCAGGTGTTGATAACCTTAGAATTCTTGGTTATCATGAAACTTGAAGAACTTGTTGATGTATAAAACACCACAAGAAATGAATTAATGTGACACTAGAACACCTCTATGGTCACCATTAACTCATTGCCACTCCAAACTTTGAGAAATGATAGCTTAAAGTGAGAACTTTGCTTCTACAGAAATTCCTAGTCACCGAAATAACATACCTTCAGTATTTTGCTAATTTCTCCTAGCTCAAGTATTATTTCTTGATGAAACTTTATAGGCTGAAACTAAAAGAGTAGAGCTTTCCAACAAGCTATCATATGCATCAAACGGAGCTCTAGAACTCAAGTTATGGCCCTCACAAGATGACCCTGTATGACCTTCCAAAACTGGAAATTTTTGCCTGTTTTAGTATTCTTGATGTCCAAAAATAAAAAATTCGATGCCTGGCATCGAATTTCAGTCCAAGTCGATGCCGGGCATCGACTTTGAGCTTTTTTAGGCCCTTTTTCTGCACCAGAAATACTCTCTTTTACACACACATGAAGAAGAAGACTTGTATGCTAGAAGTCGATGCCAGGCATCGACTTTATGCTCAAACTCGATGCCAGGCATCGAGTTGCTCCACAAACTTCATATTTTTAAAAGATTCAACAATAGTTAACACACAGAGAATGAAAAATTGACTTATCAGCCAAGATTCGATGCCAGGCATCGAATTGCTCAGAAAACTTGAACTTTTGAATTCATCACACAATAGGCAAGCATGGAGATGATGGAGAGAGGCTCAAACACAGAACTTTACTCAGTTCTTCTCATAACTATAAAAAACTCAAAAGTTTTACAGATGCTTTCTCACTCAGAGAAGCCCGACTATACTCAGTCATACAAAAATGAGTTCTTCTCACTTTCTCTTGTCTTCCTCCTTCTTCTTCTCTTTCTCTCTATTCTCTCTCTCTCATACCGCGTCAGTTGATACAAACTAACTTATATAGATTTTCGTATTCTCGTGATTTTTTAAAAAACTTCTAGAACTAAAGTGAACTAACTTTACAAGTATGATACACTTGTGAATTTGTCCCTTCACATAGGCATGGGGTTTTCTTTCTAAGATTTGACCTTCAAATATATGTCTAATTAGTGATTGTTTCTCCAACAGCTCCCCCTCAATCACTAATTGACATTCCCTGTTTCTTCATATCTTCTTCTTTTCTTTTACTCCTGCCATGCTTTTGAATCTGCTGGTCTTCACACCATCCAAGCTCTTTGTCATTATGTCTGCTAACTGATCTTTAGTAGAAATGTATTCCACTTCAATCTCCTTCTCCATTACCTTTTCTCTAAGAAAATGATATTGTATCTCTATGTGCTTTGTTCTTGCATGAAATACTGGATTTGCTGCAAGATAAAGTGAACTCATATTATCTCCATGTATTGTTGGTGTACCTTGATCAATACCTAAGCTCTTGAACAATGTTTGCATCCATATGACTTCCTTAGCTGCTTCCACAAGTCCTTTGTACTCTGCTTCAGTTGATGATAATGCTACTGTATGTTGTTTCTTTGAACACCAACTTACAAGCTTATCACCAATGTATATCATGTAACCATGAGTTGATCTTCTGTCATCTTGATTACCTGCCCAGTCTGAGTCACTATAGGCTCTCAACTTCAAATCTGATGTAAAAGGATAATATAATCCTTCCTTTATAGTTCCTTTGATATATCTGAGAACTCTTTGACTTGCAATCCAATGTGGGTCCTTTGGACAATGCATGAATTGTGACAAAACTCCCACTGCATAACTAAGATCAGGTCTTGTTAGTGTAGCATAAATCAAACTACCCACAAGAGATTGATACTTCCTCATATCTTTGTAGTCTGCACCATCATATTTACTGAGCTTGTGATTAACTTCAAGTGGAGTTGAAGCTTCTCTGCAATTTTCCATATCAAACTTCTTCAACAAGTTCAGAAGATACCTTTCTTGTGACACATATATGCCATGATCTGTATAAGTAACTTCCATTCCAAGAAAGTATGATAACTTTCCTAGGTCACTGATCTTAAACTCTTTCTCAAGTAATCTCTTTACCTCCTTGATTCCTTCATCTGAAGTACCTGTTATTGTAATGTCATCTACATAAATACAAATGTAGATTGTACCTTCCTCTGTTCTTTTGATAAGTAGACTTGAATCTGCTTTTGAACTTTGATATCCAAGATCATTGAGATACTTCACCAGTCTATAGTTCCAAGCTCTTGGAGCTTGCTTCAATCCATACAATGCTCTTCTCAACCTGCAAACAAAATTTGGATACCTGGAATCTATAAACCCTTGAGGTTGTTCCATGTATACCTCATCTGATATGTATCCATTCAAGAATGCATTTTTTATATCCAATTGACTTAGAGTCCATCCTTTTGAAGCTGCAATAGCAATGATTGTCCTTATAGTTGACATCTTAGCTACGGGACTGAATGTCTCATCATAATCTATGCCATAGGTCTGGGCATAGCCTTTCACCACCAATCTAGCTTTGTATCTGGCTATACTTCCATCTGCAAGCTTCTTCACTTTATAAACCCATTTATTTCCAATTACTTTCTTACCATTTGGTTTAGGAACAAGTTCCCATGTCTTGTTCTCCTCCAGTGCATTGAACTCTTCCTTCATTGCTTCTTCCCATTGCTTCTTACCTTTAGCTTCATCATAGTTCTGAGGTTCTTCATCATCTTTCACCATATATGCATAGTTCTTCTGAGTTATGTAAGAAGTATCATAAGAATACCTTTCTGGTTGTCTTCTAGTCCTGCTTGACCTTCTTGGTTCACATTCTTCATATGTGTCTGGATACACTTCTTCATCAAATATAGGAGCTTCTTCATTCATTCTTGTTAATCCACTTCTGGATGTACTTGCTTGCATATAGTCTTCATCTCTATTCACCTGCACAATTGATTTTCCTTTCTCACATCTTCTTACCTCTTCTTCAAATTCTTCAGCTGTATGACTTTGATCTGCATACCAACTTTTCTATTCATCAAATGTAACATCTCTAGAAACAATAAATTGTTTGGTTAGAGGATTCCACAATCTGTAACCCATCTGCTTTTCATCATAACCAATGAACACATATTTTTCTGCCTTTGGTTCAAGTTTATGCCTAAGTTGTGATGGCACATAAGCATATGCAATTGATCCAAACACTCTACAATGATCTAGTGTTGGTTTCTTACCCCACCAAGCTTCATATGGAGTCATTCCATTCAGAGCTGCACATGGTAATCTATTCACAAGATATGTAGCTGTATTTACAGCCTCAGCCCAAAGATAATTTGGACAATTCTTCTCCTTTAGCATAGCTCTAGCAAACTCAACCAGAGTCCTGTTCCTTCTTTCTGCTACACCATTTTGTTGCGGTGTATACCTGCAAGTTATTTCTCTCTTAATACCTGCATTCCAAAGATAATCATTGAACTCTTGGGAGAAGTATTCTCCCCCTCCATCAGACCTCAGTCTCTTAAGCTTTTGACCTGTGACTCTCTCTGCATATGCATGAAAATGCTTGAAAGCTCCAAACACTTCTGATCTTTCCTTCAAAACATATAATGTTATCCATCTTGTAGCATCATCAATAAAAAGAACATAATACCTTGAGCCACTGATAGATCCTTCTTTTGTTGGTCCCCATACATCTGTATGAATGAGCTCAAGTACTCCATCATGTTTGAATCCTTTCTTTTGAAATGGTAACCTGTGTGCTTTACCCATTTGACATGCTTCACATTTATAAACCATATGTTGACTTTGCACATTTGGTAATCCTAGTACAGACTGATTAGCAACCATAGCTTTAATTCCTCTTTCATTAAAGTGACCTAATCTCTTATGCCAGAGATCAAGTTCTGTAATCACTCCTTCACCATGTGTGAGCAAAGCTTGACCAATGTTCCCTTGCACTCTTAAAGTAAAGAGTCTACCTTCTTTCTTACCAGAGACAATCTGATTATATCCATTCTTTGGATCTTCCACAAATACTCCTTCATTTGTAAACCTGACTTGAAAACCTTTTTCAACTATCTGTCCCACACTAATCAAGTTTTTAGGTATTGTAGGAACATACAAAACATTGGTTAGCAAATCTGCTCCACTCTTGCATTTCACTTTTCCAATTGAATGTACACTATGTCTTGTATTATCACCAGTTTGAACTGTGTGACTAGAAATGCCTTTTTCCAATTCTGACATCAATTCTATGTTTCCTGACAAATGATTAGAACATCCAGAGTCAATGTAAAATACCTTTAGATCTTCTTTATCTGATGTGTTGATTGAGTTCATCATCAATGATGTATGACTTTCATTCTGTGTGTCATTTGCATAGTTGTAGTAGGTGGTGTTGTAGGATTGATTTTGTCCCCAACTTCTTCCTCCACCTCTACCATAGCCTCCTCTTTGACTTTGTCTACCTCTTTGATAATTACTTTGATATCTTCCACCTCGGCCTCTGCTATTGTTGTTTTGATTCTGGTTTGATCCTTGTTGGTTGTGCCAACAGTCATGAGCCAAATGATTACTCAATCCACAGATCCAGCAAGCCTTTTTGTTGTTATTTTGATTACCTCTTCCTCTTCCAAAACCTCTTGCTCTTCCTCTGCCAGTGCCTTTACCTCTTGCATAATAAGCTTGAGAATTAGACTCCTCTTCATCCTTTGCTTTACCTTTATCTCCTTTCTTCTTATTCTTCATGTACATTGCAGAACTTTGACCTTTATCTCCATCTCCCTTCAAGTCTTGCTCATATGTGAGCATCAAACCAAGCAACTGGTTCAAATCTGGAACATAATGATTTAATGAAAGTTCTGTTGATAAGACAAAAGGTTTCCACCTTTCATCCCCTCTCAAGCCTGCAAGTAGTTGAGCAATCAATCTGTGATCTTCAACATCTTCATCTATGGATCCAAGACTATCTGCTAGATCCTTCATCTTAGTGACATAATCACTAATGGTTTGACTTGGCTTCTTCTTGAATGTTGTAAACTCTGACCATAGACTTGCTTTCCGTGCTTTAGTAGTGCTTTGGAAATGATATTCCAATGCATTCCATATATCTTCTGATGATTCCAATCCTCTGATGTGTGGTAGCAAATGATCTGAGATTGTATTGTAGATGTAGGCTTTTGCACTTGCATCCTTCTTCTGCCAATGCTTTAAAGCATCTAGTTCTTCTTTCTTTGGTCGGCTTTCATCTTCGAATACTGGCTTCTCTTCTTCACCTGTAACATATATCATGAGATCCTTACTCATAAGTAAGGCTTCCATTCTCATTACCCATGCGGGGTAATTATCTCTGTCCAGTTTGTCAATGGAGATATGATCTGCCATAGTTCTTTCCTTCTGCTGCAACCTGTGAGCTTAAAGGATAAAAGATAATACCTTTTGAAGTTCTTTGTGTATGAGGATACTTTTGAAGTAACCTTTTGATGCCTTGTGTCTTCAAATGCTTCACCTTTCAAACTTTAATGGAAAACTTTACAAAACTTCTCGTACCTTTGTCGTCTTCTGCTCTCGAGAATCTTTCTGCTCTGATACCACTTGTTGATGTATAAAACACCACAAGAAATGAATTAATGTGACACTAGAACACCTCTATGGTCACCATTAACTCATTGCCACTCCAAACTTTGAGAAATGATAGCTTAAAGTGAGAACTTTGCTTCTACAGAAATTCCTAGTCACCGAAATAACATACCTTCAGTATTTTGCTAATTTCTCCTAGCTCAAGTATTATTTCTTGATGAAACTTTATAGGCTGAAACTAGAAGACTAGAGCTTTCCAACAAGCTATCATATGCATCAAACGGAGCTCTAGAACTCAAGTTATGGCCCTCACAAGATGACCCTGTATGACCTTCCAAAACTGGAAATTTTTGCCTGTTTTAGTATTCCTGATGTCCAAAAATAAAAAATTCGATGCCTGGCATCGAATTTCAGTCCAAGTCGATGCCGGGCATCGACTTTGAGCTTTTTTAGGCCCTTTTTCTGCACCAGAAATACTCTCTTTTACACACACATGAAGAAGAAGACTTGTATGCTAGAAGTCGATGCCAGGCATCGACTTTATGCTCAAACTCAATGCCAGGCATCGAGTTGCTCCACAAACTTCATATTTTTAAAAGATTCAACAATAGTTAACACACAGAGAATGAAAAAATGACTTATCAGCCAAGATTCGATGCCAGGCATCGAATTGCTCAGAAAACTTGAACTTTTGAATTCATCACACAATAGGCAAGCATGGAGATGATGGAGAGAGGCTCAAACACAGAACTTTACTCAGTTCTTCTCATAACTATAAAAAACTCAAAAGTTTTACAGATGCTTTCTCACTCAGAGAAGCCCGACTATACTCAGTCATACAAAAATGAGTTCTTCTCACTTTCTCTTGTCTTCCTCCTTCTTCTTCTCTTTCTCTCTATTCTCTCTCTCTCATACCGCGTCAGTTGATACAAACTAACTTATATAGATTTTCGTATTCTCGTGATTTTTTAAAAAACTTCTAGAACTAAAGTGAACTAACTTTACAAGTATGATACACTTGTGAATTTGTCCCTTCACATAGGCATGGGGTTTTCTTTCTAAGATTTGACCTTCAAATATATGTCTAATTAGTGATTGTTTCTCCAACAAAACTTTCTCTTGAATATGCATGGACACTTAGAACACCTTAATCAGAGGTGTGTAGCTCAAGATACAAGAAAAATAAGCATATGCTATCATCTTCATCTTCAAATGCAACACTGTTTCTCTATATTTTGTGTTTTTTATGAACTTTGATTCTAAATTTGATTTTTCTTGCATTGTTGTCATCAGGCTCGATGGCTATAAGTTTTGGGGCCACTACATTAGAATGGATTTCGTAGAGAAGCGGCCCCAACAAAGAGGCTATGGTGATAGGTGCAGAAATCATGGACAATACAAGAACAATGTTAGCAGATTCACAAATTCATCTACCCAACATAGCAGCAAAAGTGTTTTTATGATTGAGTGCAAATCAAGGCATGTCTCAACCACTACTGGTCATTCACAAGAATCATCATTATAGACAGATATGATATCTTCATCTAGAGGCATGGGATACAAGAGCAGCTCTAATCGCAGTGATAATGTACCCCATGCATCTCCATCTATAGTTGTTTCCTATGACCATGGAACTCCATTGTATTCTTTTGCATTTAATAACCCTTCTTATGTTTGAGAGGATGAACCGTCCATCACTAAGCAATGCTATTCATCAGACTTGGATGCATCTCAAAAAATTATCCACCTCTAATCAAGTTTCACATTCCAGTACTAATTATATATCACATAGAGACCTAAAAATGGATCATATTAGTAACATGGCGTCTCAGTAATCAGAATCATGATGGTGTAAGGAGCAAAGTTGTCTTACGTAACCATGAAAGCTTTCAATAGGCTTCAACAAACAATGATATAGACATGTTGCTAGGAGGACCACCTTATAGTGAGGATATCAAAATTTCATTTGTTTATGATTGCAGTGAATTAAGCTTAGTTTCAAACAAGAAACGTATGCACCCCAACCATAGTCCCCCAACTTTTGACCTACAGTCATGCGTGAATTTAGTGTAACAAACCAACACAAAGGTAGCATCCAAGTATCTTTAGCACCTATGAACAAAGGCATTGTGCACTCAAACTCTTCTTATGATAATAATCATATGATTAATCACAAGATATCAAGTTATCAAGCCAATTTCCAACAAGATGTCTCTTAAAGCATGGATGTTTAGTCAAATTCAAGAGATGCAGGTTACTTCAACTTTCCAAGTAAAGCAGATGAAATTGTTCCAAGCTCTCGTCATTATTTCTGAGACTTTTGGTGGCCCTGGAGCTTCTGCTTATGTGCTCAATAGCAAGGAAGTGAGACATGTTTCTTCTTATCCAAATGAATTGGGCCCTTATATGCCTTCCTCATCCATTGATGCCTTATCTTATGTTGATCTACCAATAGAGAATCATTCTAATAACTTGATTTTCCCAATGTCTAGTGGTCCACATCCACCTGAAGATCCATTGAAGAAGTTTGGTGTAATCTAAGAGTGAGCCTTGTTCCAGTAAAATTTCTTTTCAAATTGTGTCCCATGTATGGGTCTCCTGAGCCTCCACCTCAAACCGATTGATTGTAGGCAATCTAGCTGATCTTTGTCAACTCTTTAGTCAGTTTGGCCATGTATTCAAAGCTAGGGTCTTGTGTGATGCAGGTAATGGAAGATCTAGAGGCATTGGGGTGGTTGCCATTTCAGTTGTAGAGGAATCAAGAGCTGCATGCAGAGCTTTAGATGGTCAATATGTCGAGGGATGCCCCTTGAAAATCAATGTTGTGACATTCAAACACTAGCTCTCAATTATATCATATGATGGGGTATGAGGAAAGGGGCTATTATAGGGGAGAAGCTCAGAGACATCATGGGTAGTGCATACTATGTTGCTCCAGAGGTTCTCTGTTGGAACTAGTCTAGAGACCGATTTATGGAGTGTTGGTGTTTTACTCTATATGTTGCTCAGTAGCATTCCTCCCTTTTGGGTAGAGTCAGAGCAAGACATTTTTCACGAAATCTTGGAAGGCACACAACATCTTTCATGTGACTCTTGACCATCTATCTCACATGGAGCGAAGAATGTCAAAGAGAGATCAACAAATGGCTTCAGAATCTTTGTTCCTGATGAAAAGCTTTAGATTTGACTCGACTTGGAGCACGAGATAGCCTGAGGATTGAAGCAAGACTATGTCTTTATGGAAATGACCTTGAACAACACATAATTCTGATTGAGGCTAGCCTTGCTTGGACTATTAGCAACAAATGCCACGTAGAAGGTGGGTTCTTAGGAGCTGATGTGATGCAAACGCAAATCTAGGATAGTCAAGCAAGACAACAGGTTTGACTGATTGCATCCGGAGCACCTCCTTGTGGACATTGTGATATTCTTGACTTGTCTGAGAAGGTCATAGGTGAGGTGACTAGTGGTGGATTCTTTTCATCTTTTCCACTCTATTCTTTGCTTTCCTACCTTGCAACGATGAAGCTTATCCTTCGATCAAAAGAAGCCTACCACACAGTTCCTGTCAAGCAACTCTAGCTGCTATTGTTCATACTCTGAGGGCTTCCCTCTTTGTTCTATCTTCTCGAGCAATTGTCATCAATTTCTCTATCCCTTACAAGCTGAGTTCAAGTTGTGTACGTCGATTTGCGTAGTGTCTATGGTTTCACTATGTTAAAATGCTCTTTTACAGTACAGGCATTTAAAGATCTATCTCAGGTTCTTGGGAGTGGTAGGGGTCTGATAAATCAGAGGCCCGGTAACTTGATTTTCCCAGTTAATTATTCCAAGTTGCAATACAGTAACGCTCACAACTCTGCTTATCACGAATCACTAACGCAGAATTCTATTTACTTCTTTCGTCGACTGACTGTCTTACTCAGATTAATACCCATCACCGTACGTAACGCAGAAGTTATTCTCTTCCGTTATACAGACTTATTATCACACTTAAGCTTACGGTGTTAATCACAACTTAATGTAATTAAACAAGGTCCAGAACGATAATACTCAGAATTGAAGAAACTGCGCTACGACAACTCCACAACTGCAATCGCCCAGACAGACAGTCTGGCGATACTC
Source organism: Ceratopteris richardii (assembly GCA_020310875.1). NCBI lineage: Eukaryota > Viridiplantae > Streptophyta > Polypodiopsida > Polypodiales > Pteridaceae > Ceratopteris > Ceratopteris richardii. Next base: position 193,512,593 of record CM035412.1, read on the forward strand.
TGCATCGTCACCGGAGTGTCCTTTCATTAGTTGATAAAGTGATACAACTCTTCGCATCGACCTTTCGGTTCGTGCGGAATACAAAAAATAGGAATTACAATGTAGGAAATTACAATATGCCATCCGGCGGCTTACACTGGCACGCACAGTGGACTTGAACATGCAAGTTTACAAAATTTATGGCTCTTCTACTGTACCCTGAATATACATTGTTCCGGCTAACTCAAATGTTCTGGCAATTTTCTGCTTCAGCGAATCCAACATCTTTTTTAGAATCTCCGGTTCTACAAGCTGAGCATCAGTTCTAACTGAACTTGGGGCAATTACTTGACTCATCAAAATTTCTGCCTGTGTTTGCAGAAAGGCCTCTTGCAGGTAGAAATTGTTTGCCAGTGCCGCATCTTGACGTAATCTCATCTCATTGATTTGATCATCTACCCTTGCAAGTCGGTCAGCTTGAACACCTAATTGCTTTTCTCTTCTTTCCAACTCTTCAGACTGGAACTGCATCGTTTTGTAGTAAGCGTCTATTTCCTTTTTCATGCCTTCCAGTTCCTTCTTCAACTTGAGATATTTTCCCAACTCTTCATGTAACTCTTGATCACGCTTAAACAAGGTTTCCGTAGTTTTATGCAGTTCTGCTTCAGTTTTAAGAACATTACTGGCCAGAGACTGCGAAGCTTCTTCTGAAACACTATATGCTTCCCGTGTGCTATGTAGTTCATTCCCTATAGCAGTCATTGCATCTGTTTTATCAATGATTTCCTGTTGCAACGTGCTAATCTCGGTATCTTTTTGACATAGTAAAGCATCTTTCTGTACTAGCTGATCTTGGAGCTGTTGAATCTGGAAATGTAAACCATAATTTTTTGCTTTCACCGCATTGACTTCTTCCTGTAATGGATTAATATCTGCTTCAAGGGTATCAACCTTATGCTGCAATTCCTAACGAATATTCTCAGTAAACATTTTGAGTTGCACCGGAAGCTGGTGTGAAAATTGGATAAGCATGCGTCCCATGGATTCTAATCCTGTGAACATGGGAATCGGAGGAAGGAGAGGAGGAAGTGGCTGGGATGAAGAGGCTGACAAGAGATGAATGGAATCCAGTGGAGAGTAATTAGGTGAGGAGGATGAAGCGGCAGGTTCTTCAAGAACAAAGGGTGGAACAGGGACAATGGGCTCAATCGGAGGCATGGGTGGAGGAATGGGAAGAAGAGTGTTGGATACTAACGCGGTTTCAGTTGATTGCTGCTTATTCACTTCAGTACTGGTAATAACAAATTCCACCAAGATGATCACTGCATCAAGAATTCCCGCAACAAATTCTTGTACATCTTCGTCGGTCTGGTGCTGAGTCTCCTCTCGAGAAGGGCTTTCTTTAGAATCAGCAGCAGACGCACTATGGTCCTGTTGTCGGATGGGAGAAGACTGGGTAGACGAATCAAGGTGAATTGAGGTGGCAGTGTCATGGAAAATGTCTTCTTCATTTCCTTCTTCATCATTGCCAACGGTTGAACCTTGCACTTGACTGTCAGAAGAGCTTATTCGTCTGCGTTTCCAGCGAAGGAGTTGGAAGAGATCTTCATCTTTGTCCTCATCATTCTCGAGTACTTGAACAGACTCCTCATGGAACAAAATTGGAGCATTGGGCGGCGGTTGCGCTGCTTGGAGGGCCTGAAACAGAAAAGTAAGAATGTGCGGAAGGCGAGAACGCAGAAGGTCTCCGTTGTTAACATGCTTAATAACCATCACGCACTCATGGTGAATGCGCCGGAAATAAAATGAAGCAAAATTAACAGGCTCCCGAGAAGCCATGCCAATCATCGAATAGAACGGCTGTGAAATTCCGTAAGTGCGTTTCTGGAAATTCAATATGGCCACTAAGAATTGTAGGGTGGTCCGTTCAGGATCTGGACAATAGAGAATGGCGTACTCATTCGAGGAGTACCTTGGGAATAATTCTATCATAGTGGCTATCGGAAGAAGAGGACCATTCTCCTGTCCTGCCAGAGAGAGTCGGAACGCTGCAGCGAAGGACTCTAAGGTGATGACTACTCGAGATGGTAAACATGTAATCGGCCATCGCTGCTCCGTAGCAGGTGTAGCAGCGATGGCAGCAATAATCTGGGCATAAAACGGGTGACATTCCACTGAATGCCAAGGCAATTCAGCGAAATTGTACAACCCACAGACACGCAAGAACTCACCCACATCATGAGGGAGTCCGTAACGGAAGGCAACAAAATTGGCTAACGCTTCCATGATGCGTACACAAGAGCACAAAAACACAAATGCACAATAAACACAGAAATCACAACGCACAGAGCACATAGACTCAATAGCGATTAACAGTGAAAAGAAGAAGATTAAGTAGATACTCGGCAACGGGAGGCGATCGACAAACCTGAATCATCGCGCGGCGTTGAGATGATACCCTTCATAATTACGACGTGCATGCATGTGCAGAATTGATCACATAGGGCGGCTTTTAATCATAATTAGATATCAAAACGAGGATATTTACAGACGACTATCAATCACAATGCAAAAATAGAAGAAAGGTAAATGCCACGTGGAAAAACGAAGAACACGTCAGTGAGGGTCAGGCACTTGCTGATACGGCTGCAACTTTGAACCATTGATTACTTTAGGAAGAGGAATTCCGGTCAAAGTAGTCAACCAAAAAGTAGCTGGGCCCACTTGTTCACTAATCCGGTAAGGGCCAAACCACCGTAATTTGAATTTCCCAGCCGCACGATTTGCCTTAGCATTGTAAAATAGTACAAGTTGGCCCACCATAAAAACTAGAGTCTTGAGAAACCGATCGTGGGTACGAGCTTGCCGCAACTGGACTTCTTGAAGAGTCAGAAAACTTTCCCAGCGATGCTCACCTAGGTCTCTGAGTGTGTCCAACCGAAATGGTAAAAACTCTTTGGGTAGCAACTTCTGAGTGATGGCCACACGTAAACTGGGCACTACAACTTCCATTGGAGCGATTGCTTCCAGCCCAAAAGCAAGCTTGAAAGGAGTCAGTCCGGTTGCTACTTTGTATGTAGTCCGGTATGCCCATAATATTGCAGGTAGTAATTGATCCCATCTTTCTGGTGATTCCACAATCAGCTTACGAAGCATAGTCAACAACGTTTTGTTTGTACTCTTAGCTAAGCCATTAGCACGAGGATAATACGGTGAACTGAATTTATGCATAATCTGAAAAGTGTGTGTGAGCACTCGCATTAAATTATTAACAAAGTGTGTTCCTTGGTGAGTGAAAAGTTCCAAAGGTAGTCCATAACGTGGGAAGACATCTTTCATCAGGCATTTTGCCACTGAAACCGCTGTAGCTGACTGTAAGGCCCAAGCTTCGGCCCATCTGGTAGCATAATCTGTGCAAGTTAGGATGTAACAATTGTTGCTGAGGGTCGCAGGTGGGGTAATTGGTCCAATAAAATCAAGACCCCACTTCTGGAAAGGTTCCAAAGGTAATACAGGTTGGAGAGGGAAAAAGTGACGTTGTAAGGAATGTCCAGTGCGTTGACAATTGTCACACTACTGCACAAACTGAGTTACATCCTTATACATGGTAGGCCATCAAAGCCCACTGTGCAGAATTTTTCGGTGCATAAGATCAGTTGCGAAATGTCCATCGGAGGGTATTGAATGTGCCAGAGCAATAACCAAGTTAACTTCATGTGGGGGAATACAACGAAGCAAAGCACTAGAATGATCCATATAGTACAATTGTCCGATAATCAACCGGAATCTGCGACTATATACTGCAATTTCTCGGCGCAACGAAGGAGGAGTATGAGTAGGGAGATATCCATCCGTTAGGAAAGTTAATAACGTATCATACTAGGTAGGCGGCACATGAAGTTTTGCAGGTTCATCACATTCGAACTCAGTAGCATAAATTGCTGGTGTGGTGTCATCAACACCCACCGGAGCTTCACCGAAATCTAGTCGAGAAAGAAAATATGCTAATGCATGTGTTGTGCCCGGTCGATGAATCACGTCGTAATCAAATTCTTGTAATAGCAAAATCCATCGGGCCAAGCGACCACCTAGATGCTGCTGCCGGACCAGATGCACCAGCGCATCATGATCCACATGAAAGGTAAATTTTTGGCCTAGCAGATAATGCCGGAATTTCTTCACCGAATACACCAATCCGAGATATTCGCGTTCGGTCACTGAGTAATTCCTTTCTGCAGGAGCGAGTCTTCAACTTGCATAGTAGACCGGCCGGAACCATTTATCTGTTTGCTGCATTAAAACACTGCCAATGGCAATATCTGAAGCATCTACAAAAACATGAAAGGGGCGTTCCCAATCCGGAGGTTGTAGAATTGGAGCCTGCGTCAATAATTCTTTTAGTCGCTCAAATGCAGTTTGACATTCCGGAGTCCATTGGAACTGTTGTGGAGTACTCGTCATTAGCCGATTAAGTGGCGTTGCTAAATGGGCAAGCCATCGTAGATGTCGACCATGCCACCGAATTTGACCCAAGAACCGCATCACTTCTTTCGGCGTGGTAGGCACGGATGCTTCCAATATTGCCGCAACTTTTTCTGGATCAACTTGTATGCCTTGTGCAGATATAATATGTCCAAGGAGTTTACCACAGGAAACCGCAAATACTGATTTCGTCGGGTTTAGGCAGAGTCGGTATTCACGGCATTTCTCAAAGCAACACCGTAAATGATACAAGTGTGCTACAATCTTGCCGAATAAAGAGAAGTCATCTAAATAGACTTGCATAAAAGAAGTGAGGTAGGGTGAGAAGATTTCCTGCATACATCGTTGAAAGGTGCTGGGAGCATTCCTTAATCCAAACCACATAACCGTGCAAGCATAAACACCCCAATTCGTAATAAATGTTGTTTTCGGTATGTCTTGTTCGGCCATTCGTACTTGGTTATAACCACTGTACCCGTCCAAAAAGGAGTACATTTCATGTCCGGCCACTCTGTCAAGCATTGTGTCGAGAAACGGAAGCGGAAATGGATCTGGTACCGTGGCCGCATTCAATTTTCGGTAATCCACGCAGATTCGGAGCTGTTTATTCTTCTTTAAAACAATCACAATCGGAGATATCCATTCCTCGTGTTCGATTGGTACGATGAATCCGACCCTTAGTAACCGATCGAGCTCTACCTTGACCTACGCTGCATAGTTCGGATTCATTCGGTAGCTAGATTGTTTAATGGGCTTCGCCTCAGGTTTGAGCACGACCCGATGCTGATAGATTCGAGGATCCAGACCTTTCATATCATGATAGTCCCATGCAAAAACATCAGAATACTCACGCAATAGTCGGATCAAATCTGATTGAAATGCCTCGGCCAATCCGGCTTTGATCTTAACCGGTCGCGGGTTAACTTCATCCCCTAAATTGTAGGTGACTAACTAATCTTCTAGAACATAGAATTGCCGAGGTTTCACAGAATCGTCCGCTGACTATAAAAGTTGCTACATAGTAGCTCCATCTATGGCAACATTTTCATCTGCTTCTTCATCTCCGGTCACAGGGACAACCATACAGGCTACCGGAATCCAGTTGTCTGCTACAGATTGCAGATCTACAATCCCTAAGGAGATCAAATCTTTATTGTTCTTCAAAAATACTTCTTCTTCGTCGTCGGATTAGCCATCCAGCATGTGTACCGGCTCTGCTACATAAGATCTGGCATGAAGTTCACAAGGCTGAATGGCATCCAGTTTGACAATGTATTTATGGTGGTTATCCTTAAAAGTCAATTCCTATGCGGACCAATCCTGTATGACCTTAGCCTGTTTTAACCAGGGTCAACTGAAAAGAAGATTATAATCAAGACTGGACTCCGGTAGTTCTAAGACGACAAAAGTCATCTTAAACGTGGTGCCCTGCAAAGTGATTGGGATATTCCTTACGAGTCCCACCGGATGGACTCGAGACTGGTCTGCCATTCTGACAAAGAATTTCACAGGCTCGATTTGCATCCACCCAAACTTTTTGCAAAGAGCTGCAGTCACTATGTTTACACCAGACCCACCATCAATTAGTACTTGAGTAATCTTGTGATTTTTGTACCATACCGTAATTAAGGGGACCGAATGATCCACCATAGAGTCATTATCCGGTTGGATTGTTGTTGTGGCAGGAGTACTGGGAGATCCAGGACTGATCTGTTGCTGAAATTGTTGTCGAACTCCCGGCATTAATGCAAGTAACTATCCCAGAGGGAGAGTAATAGATGCTGTAGATAAAAGTTCCCATACCTGATCTGCTTGCAGCGTACTTTTCGTCGAGTCTAAAGTCGATGCCACTGTTTTCGGGTCAGTGTTTAATTCATTCGGCCGCGCCTTCGGCAAAGGGACCTGTGTCACCGGAATTGGGTCGGGTAACACGGTTGGTTCTTCAGTGGTCCATTGACTAGCCTTTGTATACATACGTTGCTGCTTACGAATACCTGGTTCAAACACCTCAGCGGCTGGTTGCAACTGCTTATCGGATCTGGTCTGGACCATTGCCGCTTGTGATTCCACAGGTGAGATATAGACCATATTGGTCATCGGGTCCTGACGCTCTTTCTTTCTTTTATCATATTCGGCTGCATCCTTGTGGTATCTCCAAATGTGACCAAGCTCACCGCAAAAGTGACATCGAGGTGGCGGCAGAGATGTACCTTCCGCTGTTGGGCCTGGTTGCCATTGATTTGTATTGAAGTTGTTATTTCGTTGTCCCCGGTAATTTCGGTATCCTTGCGGTTGGTTGTTTCGCATCTGAGGTGGTACATAGTGGGTGGTCGGCTGCCCTGGTTCTTGGATAATAGCGTTTACTGCTGCTCGTCCCTGCACCTTGGCATTATACACATAATTTTCGGTGGAATGTCCGGTGGTATTGCAGATAGCGCAATACATCTGGTTCAGGGCACATGTGGCACTAGTGTGTCCTGGATTTTTGCATCTAGTGAAATACATTTGTTTAGCCGGGTCCTCTATAACGTTCTTGGTAGCCTTGAGCTAATCCAAATCTTCAGTGAATCCTCCAACCTTGTGTTCGAGTTGCAGGGCCATCGCGATGACACCATCTAGTGTCATAGCACCCATACAGCGGATGATCATAATTGCCTTAATTGAGGAATTAAACCGTTAATAAACCATTGGGTTATCTCATCATCCGGCAGATTAGCATGTGCCGGAGATAATTGTCTGAGATGAGTTCTAAATAATGTAGCGTACTCCTGGACGGTTTGGTGCGGCTTCTGTCTATTGTTTTGCAAGTAATCAAAAATTTTGGCAGGGTTCTTCTTTAGCCGGAACCTCTACAGAAACGCATCCCTTACTGCCTCATAGGTAACGAAGTGGTTGAATCGTACTCTGTGAGCCACCTTGCTGCTTCATTAACTAATGTTGACTGGAAGACGATGGTCTTGTATGCCGGATCGGGTGGATGGTTTAGCACTGCATAACTTATTTCAAAGGTGCGTACATGGGCATCAGGATCGTCACCTGGAAATCCACCGAACTTGGTGTAAGTTACCCCTGTCGGGATCGGACGAAGTGGAAGTAGCTGTAGCTGTTGCTGTTGTTGTTGTTGCTACTCTTGCTGTTGTTGACCACTCATGGTGCTAGTAGTGGTATTGTGGTTGTCTCCTGAGTTTTGGGGAGGTGTTTCCGGTCCTTCGGAGTCTGTATAGTCAGACTGCTCACCTTCCGGAGTGAAAATAGCGTTCAATCGCTTACGAATTTCCAAATCGAAGAGCCTATCCTCAGCTTGGATATCCCAGGTAGGCAAATTTACCCCGAACAGTGGTGTCCAAAATGAAGATTCACCAGGAAGTATCACACCTTCACCGGAAAACTGTAAATTCCGTGCAACTAGAACCGAACTGGCACCGGAATTTGTCGAACTTTCCCCAAAATAGGGTATTCTTTCATCGACACTGATCTCTCTGGGCAACACAACTTTATCCTCCGAAAGATTCGAATCCTGACCCGACGGTGTTGGGTCAACCGCACACTGCGTTCCTGTACACTCCAAAGTTACTGTGCCTTCGACAGACTGCACTGAAATTTCACCGAAATTTATCAGAATTTCCTCACGTGTCACCGGAATGATACCGGAATCGCTGCTAACTGGCTCCGATCCTTCGATTACTAGGCTTAATGAGCCTACCCTTCTGCCTCCTGGGGGTGACCCTAACAGATTCGGTACCGCCCAGGGGTGTTGGTCGCTTCTATATTTCGGGTACGACTCACCGGACCGAGTGACCGGCATATATCACCTCTGCACCACTTGCGTACTGTTCCACCTTACTGCTGATTCACTTTCTTTGGCCACTTTCCCACAATCAATTTGCAACAATCTGTTGCCACCTTCCCACAGACGGCGCCAGTGTTAAAATGCTCTTTTACAGTACAGGCATTTAAAGATCTATCTCGGGTTCTTGGGAGTGGTAGGGGTCTGATAAATCAGAGGCCCTGTAACTTGATTTTCCTAGTTAATTATTCCAAGTTTCAATACGGTAACGCTCACAACTCTGCTTATCACGAATCACTTACTCAGAATTCTATTTACTTCTTTCACTGACTGACTGTCTTAGTCAGATTAATACTTGTCACCATACGTAACGCAGAAGTTATTCTCTTCCATTATACAGACTTATTATCACACTTAGGCTTACGCTGTTAATCACAACTTAATGTAATTAAACAAGGTCCAGAACACAAAAATGTAGGAATTACAATGTGCGGAATACGAAAATAAGGAATTACAATGTAGGAAATTACAATATGCCATCCGACGGCTTACAACTATGATGGACATTGATGGGAATGAAGTGAGCTTAAGCACTTTTAAAGGCAAGTTTGAAGGACAAGAACCTAGATCTACTCAACAGATCAAGGAAATTATGAGCAAATTTCATACACTTACTAGCTATTTGAGAATGGGCTTCATTGTGACATTACATTTGAAGTGGTTGGTGAGCTATTTCTTGCACATAAGCTTCTGCTTGCTGCGAGATCACCTGTCTTCATAGCTCAATTCCTCGGAGCTATGCTTGAAAAAGAATCCCGAGGTCATCCATGTGAAGGACAACGAACATCCTGTGCTCAAGTAATGCTTTACTTTAGGTATAGAGGTGCTTTACCTCAAGATTGTGAGCTTTCCAGAGCTGCCTCACCAACAACCTATTTGCTCATGGCTCAACATCTTTTTGCAGTAGCAGAAACTTTTGCAGCTGTAATATAGTCCGATGGCTTTGAGCATTTGAGGAAGAATTGCCCTTCCTTGTGATGCGAGCTTTTGAAGGTTGTGGCTGGTATCAAAGATGTTTTTGAGATAGAGGTTGAAAACTCCTCTAAATGCTATGGATGGGTCACATGTGAATGGGCATAAAATAAGACCAAGAACCTACCTTGTGAACATATGGTTAGTGGCTTTAGGCCAGCTGCTTTATCAATGTAAGATTGTGAATAAGTTCATGTTTTTACCTACATCAAAATATTGCATTGGAGAGATCGTTGCAATGACCAGAGATGGAGTTAATGATGCTCTTGCCTTAAAACTAACTGATATTGGTGTAGCTAAGGGCATCTCTGGTATAGAGGTTGCCAAGGAAGCCTCTGATATGGTCTTAGAAGATGAAAACTTCACTACAATGGTCTCAGTTATATCTGAAGGCTGTGCCATTTATAATAATACGAAAGCATTCTTACAATACATTATTTCTTTGAATATGGGGGAATTCGCATCCATATTCATCCCAGTTTCTTTCGGCATGCCAGATGGATTAATTCCTGATTCAACTTCTATGGGTTAATCTGGTAACTGATGGTCCTCCAACAACTGCTTTGGGGGTTCAATCCTCCTGATACTGAGATTATGAAGAAAACACCAAGGAGGAATGATGATTCTCTCATTAGTCCATATGTATTTCTCCGTTATGTGGTCATTGGCCTCTATGTGAGTGTAGCAACAATTGGTATTTTTGCCATCTGGTATGCACATCCTAGCTTCCTAGGAATTGACTTGTCTACAAATGACCACAGTGTTATTCCATGTAGTCGATTGACTTCTTGGGGTGAATGTCATACATGAGATGATTTCCAAGTGAAAATTGTTACTATATGCTCAAGGATTTTCATAGTTGATAATCCATGTGACTACGTTTCAATGAGGAAGGTAAAGGCCATGACCCTCTTGCTCTCATTGCTGGTCGCCATCGAGATGTTCAATTCATTGAATGCATTGTTTGAGGAGATAAATTTGCTCGTGATGCCTCCATGGGTGAACCCTTATCTTCTTGCTGCCATGTCTATTCCATTATGGTGTCACTTTTTCGTGGCAAGAATTTCATGGGTACGAACTTCTCATGGTGTTTGTGGTGTAGTAACATCTTGAAATTTTCAATGGACTTTTGGTGATGTTGCAAAATCCATTGTTTGCATGATCATGTTAGGGCCCTATCTTACAGGGTATACTTAGACAATTAATGATTGATTTGGGCTCTACTTCCTACTAGTTTGGGGATTGCTTATGGATTGGACCGTTGGACAGGCCATGATTTTCCATCTATGTCAAGCTACATTTGTCTACCATGGTGGGTAGGTCAACTATTATTTGGAACACCGCCAACTGTTATAGTACTGACTGTTCTATCTAGCATAGCTAGGCTAGGGATAGCAATGGTGAACAACTTTAAAAGTATTGAAGGAGCTCTGAATTGATCTCCACCACATCAACTTTTATTATGGCAATAAAAAACAATGATGGTCTTGACTCATAATCAAATACAGGGCACGAACACGAGTGTCTGATCTGTCAACATGGAGGACTTTGAAATGAGATATGTGAGAGAGATATTTCTTGCATCGAGAATTTGGGGAGTGGTTATTCTATAAAGTCTAAGTGATATATGCTGGGCTACCCACTTGACCAAGCTCTCTTCATAAAGCTATTAGAAGAATATGAAGCTGGGGGTGAACTTTATAGAGGCTATCATTGTATTTGTAAGCTTGATTTGCCATTTTTCCACCTTGGATGAGTGAAGAAAGCCCTCATCATGTGCAGCAGCTAGTTGCATCCTTCATGTTTGAATAATTATAGCACAACTTGGTGTCTATCTGCACATACAATCAGTTGCCTTGGGATAGGCCGGATCTGGAAGGTAATTGGTGTTTTGGCAGTCAACCCTCTGCAGTAAGAGAACAAATCATGGTAGAAATGGATATCTAGCAAAAGAAGGAAGTAGGTCTTGGGTAAGATTGGCTGGATTCTGATTAGGTGGTTTTCGTTTCTCACTTCTCATTCTTTGTTCTCTCAAAATTGGATGTGTATGAACCTTTGATGTTTTGATATTTTGAAATTGTCTTGACGTGCAATTAAGTAAAACAAATCTCTTTGGGGGGAAAATAATTAAATGAATTAATGCATTAGGGTAAGTGAAAGAAAGGAGAATACCTTGACATCTTACTTCTCTAAGGTTGTCACTAAGCATGAGCACTCTAACTAATGAAAGGCATGGTATCCATGGTCAAACATGAAGATCCATTATCCATTTGTATATCTAAAAACTCTGCATGTGATAAGGATAAATGTATCATTAAATCTCTAGATCAACCTCAAACCACACAACCGAATAATCCATTGCATGAACATGTTGTATGTATAGTGTTGGAGTTAGACATCTGCAGAAGCACGCAAAAAACACAAGGAAGAACAACAAGCTTGGAGCACAACACACAATACTGAATGTATCACTAGAGAATGTACAAAAATAAGTAGCCCATTAGGGCAATAGGCGTATATAGGAACTGGGGAAAAAAACCTCCAAAAGAGGGAAAAAAATGCCCCTGTAGTCCTAGAGCATTCACACACATCACTACCTAAATATATCAACCTATCCACCCTGGGAGTGATGCGGTGAACAAGTAGCTAGCACTCATGTATAAGGAAGTGCCAAGCTATGTGGAAATCACTCCAGAAAAGGAAGTAAGCCCAAAGCTTTGTGGAAAGCTTCAAACTTCTCCCTAGGCAGAGCTTTCGCGAAAAGGTCTGCAATGTTCTCCTGCGTAGGCACATATGCCAAGCTGATCTCCCTAGCAGAGAACCTCCCCCTGACATAATGATAATGCTCCTCAATGTGCTTAGTGCGAGCATGGAACACAGGGTTCCTTGCAATTGCCAATGCCCTCTGACTGTCAATGAAGATGGTGGTGGTAGAAGACTGACCAACACCCAAAGCATCCATAAGGTGTCTGAGACACACACACTCAACAGTCGCTGTGAAAGCTGCCCTATACTCAGCTTCACAACTGGAAGTGGCCACAGTAGGCTACTTCTTGCTCAACCAAGATATACATGAGCTACCAAGCATGAAGCAAAAGCCATTAGTGGACACACGAGTGTCATAGCAACCAGCCCAATCTGAGTCAAAAAAAGCATGCAAATCTGGCGGTAGTGATTCCCCCTTGGGATAAAACAACCCAAGTAGCCGAGTACCACTCAAGTAGTGAAAGATGTGCTTAACCTCTTGCCAATGCTTGACACTTGGGCAATGCATAAACCTGCTCATCTGTGAGACATCAAACTCAATATCTGGCCGAGTAATGCATAAGTAAATCAGGCATCCAATAACCTGCTGATAGAGGACAACATCAAATGCATCTCCAGCATCATGAAGACTCAATTGTAAACCTGTCTCCATAGGAGTGGCAACAGGCTTACAGTCTTCAAGGCCAAAATGCTGCAATAATGTGTTAATATATTTCGTTTGACACAAAGCCATTCCACCATCAACTTGCAAAACTAATGCCCAAATAGTGATGCAAATGCCCCAAATTAGACATCTCAAATGAGGCATGCAAATCAGCCTTAAAATCAGCAATATGCTTGTCAATAGGACCAGTGAGCAACATGTTGTCAGCATAGACAACAATGATCAGAAGCACATCATTAGCACGCTTAACATATAAGGTGCTTTTAGTTGGACTGTTCTCAAAACCATGTGCAATCAGATAGGCATATATCTTCTCATACCAAGCACGTGGTGCTTGCTTTAAACCATATAATGCCTTTAACCTGCACACCTAGTTTTCATGCCCTTTCTGCACAAAGCCACGGGGCTAGAAAACATACATTTCTTCATGCAAGTCACCATTCAGAAATGCAGTTTTAATGTCCAACTGATGTACATTCCAACCATGATGGGATGAAAGTGCACAGATGCTCCGAACAGTAGTCATATGGCATGTAGGTGCAAAGGTCTCATCAAAATCAATGCCTCTTTCCTGTGCATAACCCTTTGCAACAAGCCTAGCCTTATACCTGTCAACTGTTCCATCAGGCTTATGCTTCAGCTTGTAAACCCACTTAGTGCCAATGGCCTTCTTGCTAGGAGGCAAGTCACATAAAGACCAAGTACCGTTCTTGATTATATCATCATATTCAGATTGCATAGCAGCCATCCAATTTTTTGAATTTTTTGCTTCATCAAATGAAACAGGCTCATTCTCATCACAGAGACTAGATGCAGCCATAACATAGCAATCTGATGCAAAATAGGCACTATGAGAGCCTGATCGAGTATGATATGATAGAGGTGCATCTAATTTGCTGTCATGCAAAGTTTGCACGAGCCATTTTGGCATAGTCTTTGTCTCCTCAATGTCTGCTCTCTCATCAACAAGTGCATCATGTAAATCTGCATCAGAAATGGGATAATCTGCATCATCACATGAAACCTGCAAAGGCTGAGAAGTTGCCTCATTAGGACCAACACTAGACTGTCCACCTGTAAAAAGAGGAAGCAAAGTATCATACATGTCTTTGGAGCTAACATATATCTCCTTAGTACATGAAAGCAATGGCTGAATAGCATCTTCCATAAAAACAACATCAGGGCTAACCAAAATGCATTTAGTCTGTGGATGATACAGACGATAGCCTTTACTTTTAGAATTGTACCCAACAAAAATACATTTTACTGCTTTATCATCCAACTTTCTACGATGTTGTTCAGGCACTAATGCATATGCCAAACAAAAAAAAACACACAGATGAGCAACAGATGGCTTGCGATCATGCCAAGCCTCATATGGAGTGATAGATTGCAGTGCTTTAGTGGGACACTTGTTAAGTACATATGCTGCACACATGACAACCTCAAGCCAAAAACTATGTGGTAAAGCATGACTCTTGACCATACACCTCGCCATCTCCATGAGCGACCTCTTCTTTCGTTTAGCAACTCCATTCTGTTGAGGTGTATACGACACTGTATATTGGTGTTTTATCCCACGTTCAACCAGAAATGCATTGAAATGAGAAGGCATATTCGCTATGATAGTGCATTCGGAGGCCGAAACGAGCTTAGATCGTGATTTTTGCACCACAGAGCGAAGTCGTGTTCATCTGTGAAACACCTTGAGTATGCTCACCAAATTTCATGCGAATCTGAGATTACGACCGGAGAGGTGTAGACGACGCCCTAGATGAAGCGGAAACCTGCTCGGATACCAACTGTTGGAGTTAGACATCTACGGAAGTAGGCGAACAACACAAGGAAAAAGAAGAAGCTTGGAGCACAACACACAATACTAAACGTATTACTAGAGAATGTACAAAGATAAGTAGCCCATTAGGGCAATAGGTGTATATAAAAGCCAGGGGAAAGAAACCTCCTAAAGAGGGAAAAAAGTACCCCGGTGGTCCTAGAGCATTCACACACATCACTACCTAAATATATCAACATATATAAGATCAACCTTTGTTGAATTCCCCATGTAAAGATGAGTTTTACCTAAAAACTCACATAGAAGTCCCAAAAGACCCTTACATCAAAAAGAAGAAATCATGTTTCCCGTGTAATGCCAAGCAAATTTGGGTGGCCAAGCAATTACTTAGAGCCCAACCAAATCGTACCATGATATGGGTACCAAAGAAATCCCTTGTAAAAAATCAACCCTCTCACAGTAGACTTCATAATCTATGGTCTAGACCTACCATGCTTTATCCTCAAGAAATACCACCTCCCACCAAAGGATCCAAAACAATCAAGTCAAAACCCAAAAAAGATGCAAGGAGAAACTTCAAAGCAAATACCCACAATGCAAAGACATATTGGCGGCCCAAAACATCTTCGTGCGGCATCCATGGGTATCAAATCCAATCTTGCCCAATGCACAACATATGTTCAAGATGCACATCAAGTATGCATGCCGATAGGGCCTCATAAAAAGGCCAAGCATTAGGCACACTAAGTTTAACCCAGGCACAAAGAGGGTGTTACACTTATGTGTTCCTCAAGTAGCTTTGATGTTAACCTTTTCCCTATACATGGGCACTTTTTACTCTAGTGCTAGCTAGAGGTTTTTTCCCCATGTTACCACATACTTGATACTCTCATATGTGGTGGTACTTTGTACTTAGGGATATTATTCAGCCCTTACTTCAGTTTAGTTCATCGTCAATAGAGAGAGCTATTCCAGCCATCATCTTCTGTGTGTGCCTTGTTGCATTTGTGCTCCTTGTGTGTGCTTCTTGGTTGTCTCTTGCACTTCTACACACACCCAACAGTGGTATCAGAGCAGGTTCAACTCCTTCTCAAGTTTCAGTTTTTCGCATCGCGGCGCATGCACTTTTAACAGTGCAAATCGATTTCGGAGCATAGAATAGTGAATTTCAGGAGGCAAGAGGCATTTCCAGCAGGTGCCCTGGTGCCCTAAAGTTTTGACCCCATTTCGAAGCCATTCATGCAATCAGAATTGCCATCAGAGTGTAGTTTGTGAGCTGAAATTTCAACATTCATATCAGCTTTCGTCAAAGTGAAGATTTTGTCACATTCTCATTCTTATTGTGAAATGGCGGGCATCAATGACTTGTTTGGCATGCTTCAAGCTAAAGATAAGCTTGATGGGAACAACTATCGGATGTGGTCTTACATGTTGAAGCATGTTCTTGTTGCTAAACAACTTTGGAACATAGTGGCAGATGTAGATCGAAGACCCGCAGGTTCTTCTACTTCACAGTCTACTATCACATATGGAGCTTCTTCTTCGATTACATTGGTTTCTCCTTCTCCACCTACACAGGAGTAGCTTAGATGGGATGGAAAAGATGCTCAATCTCATGCATCGATTGCGCTTTCTGTGAAGCGTCACATAGTTCCACACATTCGGTCATGTTCTACATCAAGACAAGCATGGGATACTCTTGCTTCTTTGTACGCCGTGCGTAATGAAGCACATGTTGCATACATGAGGAAGCAACTTGAGGATGTATGTATGGCTAAAAATGAGTCGGTGGATGTGTATGTGAGACACATCAAGGACTTGAAAGAGCGATTGGCAAACATAGATGGGATTATTTTGGATGCATCACTCATTTCTACATTGTTGAAAGGATTACCAAAATCTTTTCAAAGCTTTGCTACTACACTCCGTTTGTTGCAAAAGGAAATCCTAATATGTATGCATTTGATGAGGTTGTTTCTCTTCTTTTGCAAGAAGAGCACTCTAGAGTGAATAGGAGTGGTTTGATTGAGGGAACCCAAGCGCTTGCTATCTCACAAAAGGGGAAAAGCAAGTATGGTTTAGCTTTGGGTTCATCAAAACCAAAGCCTCAACCTTCCGCTTCCACTCATTCCTCTAATGATGGTGATTTGCAAAAGAAGAAGAGATGCAAATATTGTCGAAAGGCTGGTCGTACTATTGATGAGTGTAGAAAACTTGCTAAACGCAATGAAAAGAAGAAGAAATTCGGCATGTCTATTGCTGAAAATTCAACAAATGTAAAGAATGATGAAGCTAACATGGCTCAAGATTTTTGGGCATGTGTTGCTACATGTCATTATGATGCTTCTTTGCATTCTAAATGTATGGTTGTGAGTGAGGTTGATTCGGATTGATTCTTTGATAGTGGTGCTTCAAAGCACATAACATCATGCAAGAGATTTTTTGCCTCTTTGAAAGATGCACCCAAAGGAGGACATGTGGTGTGTGCAAACAATGCCTCTTATCCTATCATTGGAGTAGGAGAAATTGAGCTTACGGCTACAAATTGAGGTGTGATTCTCTTGAAAAATGCATTGCATGTGCCCGGTATAAAGAAGAACTTAATTTCAGTTCTGTTGATTGTCAAAGGTGGACTTCATGTACACTTTGTTGATGATAAGCGTATGGTTCGATTTCAGCAATGGTGATGTTATCGTGATGTCCAGTACATTATGTAATGGTTTGTATCGCATGGATACATACAAGAGGGCTACCTTGAATTCTTGGTTGGTCATACTTCTTCCATGGCTAAAATGGAGCTTTGGCATGCTCATTTTGGTCACTTAAACTTCAATAGTTTGCTTTACTTGCAAAAGAAGGATATGGTTATTGGTTTGCCTACACTCGAGTCCATTGAAAAACATGCATGTGAAGGTTGCATTCTTGGAAAAATGCATCGTCCTTCTTTTCCAAAATATAGTCACACACACACACTACAAGAAAATTGCAGCTTGTTCATAGTGATGTATGTGGTCCCGTCAAGACCCCATCTTTTGGGAAGCATGTAGATTTTGTTACCTTCATTGATGATGCTACTCGCCATACATGGGTGTATCTTATGAAAGCAAAGAATGAGGTATTTTCTTGCTTCAAATCATTTTTAGCTATGGATGAAAATTTTTCTTCACAAAAGCTTTTGACTCTACACACGGATTGTGGTGGTGAATACATGTCACATGAGTTTAGTGCTTTTCTTCATGAAAGAGGTATTTCACACCAATGTATGGTGCCATATACACCTCAGCAAAATGGTGTTGTCGAGTGTAAAAATAGAACTCTACTTGAAATGGCATGATGTATGGTTAAAGGAAAGCATCTTCCTGATAAGTTTTGGCAAGCTACAGTGGCAACATTGAGTTGTGAAGCTGAGTATAGGGTAGTTTTCATAGCTACAGTGGAGTGTATATGGCTAAGATGCCTATTGATGGATCTTTGCATGGAGATTGATGCTAGTACACATATTCTCATTGATAGTCAGAGTGCTTTGGCTATTGCACGAATCCCAGTGTTTCATGCATGGACCAAACATATTGAGGTGCATTATCACTATGTGAGAGAGCGCCTTCATGCAGGAGATATTGATTTGGTATATGTGCCTACACAAGATAATGTGACATACATATTCACCAAAGCTCTTCCATGGGAAAAGTTTGAAGCTTTTCACAAAGCTTTAGGCTTATTACCTTGTGGGGCCTGATTTGTCACTCCCTGTATGTGTTCACATCATTCGCTCCACGGGGGTTTGTTACACATGTTCCTCGAGTAGCTTTGATGTGAACCTTTTCCCTATACATGGGCACTTTTTACTCTAGTGCTGGCTAGAGGCTTTTTCCCCATATTACCACATACGTGATACTCTCATATGTGGTGGTACTTTGTACTTAGAGATATTATTTAGCTCTTACTTGAGTTTATTTCATCATCAATAGAGAGAGCTATTCCAGCCATCGCCTTCTTCGTGTGTCTTGCTGCATTTGTGCTCCTTGTGTGTGCTTCTTGTGTGTCTCTCACACTTCTACACACACCCAACAGAGGGCACATATACATACATTGCAAAAATTTGCTTTTCATTTTTCTTTTCTCAGGTTGGTGGAGAAAGGTGTCATCCATGGCAATGGTTGATGAAAAAGAGAAGGTTCTTGGAATTGGACATTTGGAAAAAGCCTCATCATTGCCTCACCCTTGAGCACTTTGCTCAAGATCCATTCCATTTTTGCACCATTGTTTTTTGTATGCATCTTTTAGAGTATGCATAAGATTGGGTGTCATCATAAGACCGTGCATAGGCAATTTTACGTTTTCCACCCATGCATCCTTAGTCCCCACTTATGCACATGGAATAAGAAGAGATGAATTGAATTACATTCCTCTATTGTATATGTCATCACATTGCATCATGAAATTTTCATTATGTATCTCTGTTACTTATTAGAAAAAAAAGAAAGCATCTAGCATCCTAGCATTCACATCTTTATAAAAGAGGCAAAAAGAACCAAACGGTGGCCAACCTCAACATAAGGAAAAAAGCCAAAGTGAAGTAAAGAGCAAGAATGAAGCACTCCAAACAAAGGACCAAGGACTCAAAAGGAGTTCAAAGCACTCTTCTCAAACAAGGTCCACCATTAGCAAAATGCTTTGTCGAGGATGACAAAGTCAAGGAGGGAGGGAGTGTTGATGACACGACATATTTTTTGGATCCACTCTTTTTCATCATCATTTGTTCTTTTTTCTACCTTTCATTTGTTTTAATGAGCACTCTTGTATAGGTGTGTGTGAGTGCCACATTAGAGAATTAGTGAGATTCATTCTCACTTTAGTTGAGAAATCCCACATAGCATGGATTTTGCCCATATTGTATATAAAGAGGTCACTACCTCGCATTTAGGAGAACATTCCTAGAGATAATGAGACCATGTTAGTTTGTGGAATGATTGGAGAGCTCTTGTTGTCGTCATGATGTGCTTGTGTGCTTGTTCCTTTCTTGTCTCATGCTTGTGACATGTTAGTTTGTAGATTAACGACGTGATTATGCATGTGATTAAGTATGTGTGTCATTAATGATACTTTCCTCTTATTTCATGCATAGTTTTGTTGTTAATCTCATGCTGGCGAAGCACCATCACATTTGTTGAATCCTTCCATGCAACATTTGGGTCTCATGAGATGCTCCTCGATTTGACAAGTATGAGTTGTGATGCTACAATGTCAACAATCACTCACATGGGAATCTGCTTGAATATCCAAATCATGCATTGTAGCATCACAAATGGGTGATTATATCAAAGATGAGTGAGCTATGTCAGCTAGTTCCAGAGGTATACTGATTGCTATGTCAAGAATGGCTTCTTCATGCTCATCAAGTCCCATTGGTGGTTCACATGAAGTGGGTAGTGTCATAATGGAAACCTTGTTCTTATTAACCTTTGGTGTGGGTTCTTCCTCAAACTCATTCTCTAAGGAAACATTCAGTTGGATGGTGGCTTCCACACTTGATCGCCACTTTAGTGTGTGACATAGTGTCAGATGTGAAGTTCCTAGTGGGCTACTATGCAAGGGTGTTGTGGGTTGGGATGAAAAACTATCAAAATGCTTCTTAATTCTTGTTTCCACCACAATTATAACTATTTCTTTTTGACTAAGGGAAGGTTGTGCTCCCTACGTCCTTGTTCCTTTAGCTACTTGTGTGACTTTTTCCAATGCGAGGACTTCTGCATTTGTATAAATAGAAGCAACTAGCTTATCATATCGATGGAAATATAAGTAACATCTTCTCAACCCATATATATATCTATCTATTCATCAATGTATCTATCTATCTATCTATCTATCTATCTATCTATCTATCTATCTATCTATCTATCTATCTATCTATCTATCTATCTATGTATGTATGTATGTATGATGTATGTATGTATGTATGTATGTATGTATGTATGTATGTATCTATCTATCTATCTATCTATCTATCTATCTACCTACATACCTAGCTACCTAGCTACCTACCTACCTACCTATCCATCCATCCATCTATCTATCTATCTATCTATCTATCTATCTATCTATCTATCTATCTATCTATCTATCTATCTATCTATCTATCTATCTATCTATCTATCTATCTATCTATCTATCTATCTATCTATCTATCTATCTATCTATGAAAGATCCCAATCAGGTACCTACCACTCTCCTCCCAAACTTACATAGCCCTTGCCCTTGGCACCTCTAGAATCTTCTCTAAGGTCAAAACACTCCTCATATGGTCACTCTGAGGAGATGGAATAACCTTGAAGATCCATGCTAGAGCCTTGGCTCCCTCGAGCTCTGGTCCTTGACCTGGCTAGGGTCCTCGACCAAATGCAGATAGACCAATGGTAGACCATGGATGTCTAAATAAATCTAACACTCTCTCCCCCTTCTAGAGATCACTGTCCTCAGTGATCAAGGAAAGAAAGTGTTTGCGAATCAGAGCTTCTGATTCCCAAGTAGCATATGTGAGTGGACGGCTAGTCCACACTACTAAATACTCTAGTATGGAGCGATTTCTTAACTTCCACTCCCTCTTATCAAGAACCTAAAATGGAACATCTGGCTGAGATGCTCTATTTTCTAAAGCAACTAAACCATCTACACAATTCTCATCTCGAGAAATGTATGGTCTCAACTTGCTAACATGGAAAACTGGGTGAACTTTGCAATTATCTGGCAATTGTAATTTATATGCGACATCACTAATCTTCTTGATTATTGTCCAAGGTCCACAAAATCTAGGGGATAACTTGGGTTTCAAACCGACTGCCAATGATGAACCAAGTGGAACCTGTAAAAACACACAATCTCCCTCTTGAAATTTTCATGGTGTTCGATATCGATCTACAAATGCTTCTGGAGATTGAATTGAGCCATTTTTAAGTTAGCTTGCATATCTGTCAAAAATTGTGAAGCACTCGGAGATTTCCTAGGTAACCCAATGGTAGCTGGACTATGTGGAATAAATGCATAGATCACCTCAAAAGGTGCAAGCCTAGTAGTCTTGTGCTTCCAACTATTATAAGAAAATTCAACTAATGGGAGAAAACTATCCCAATATGTTTGCTTTTTTAAAATATATGCCTGCAGCATATCTTCCAGTATCTGATTAACTCTTTCGGTATGACCGTCTGTCTATGGATGCTCTCCACTACTCATCTTGAGTTGAACTTGAAGCTTATTGAACACGTGTTTCCAAAAATTTCCCGTGAACTTGGGATCCCTGTCTGAAACTATAGATCTAGGTAGACCATGCAGTCTAAAAATATTCTGAATAAATAGTTCCACAACTTGCAGAGCCTCCACTGATTCCTTTGTAGGGATAAAGTGTGCCATTTTACTCAAATGATCAACCACTACAAGAATAGCATTCTTTTGTCATGGTGTCCTAGGTAAATCCATTATAAGGTCCATGGAAATACTATCCCAACAATACTATGGTATCTCCAATGGCTGTCGCAGACCTGGAGAACTAATCCTCTCTGCTTTATTAACTTGTCATTTAAAACATTGACTTATATAATTTTTTACATCTCTGACTATCTTTGGCCACCAAAAAGTATGTCTGATCAACTACAAAGTTTTCTCAATACCAGGATGTCCTGCACAAGGTACATCATGGTTCTCGAAAATAACCTCTTTTTTATACTTCCCTTCTTGGGAATTAGGCACACAAATCTTTCCCTTTCTTTTGAGCAAACCTTGCTCCACTTGAAAATTTGAGAATGCTTGATCTTTATCATTTTGTGATAACTTTTTGATTATAGATTGACAATAATCATCTTCAATCTGTGAATCTTTGATCTCTTGGATCAAATCACTATCAAGAACTGTGACGCTAATCTGATGCAAAATACAAGATAATGCATCTACAACTGTATTCATTTTTCCTTTTCTATATAGAATTTCCATATGAAATTCTTGCATCAACTCAACCCATCTAGCCTGTCTCCTCCGAAGATCAGGCTAAGAATAGAAATACTTCAATGTGTGATGATCTGTGCATACTTTAAAAGTTGCACCATATAGATAGTGTCTCCAAATCTTCAAAGCATGAACTATTGCATATAATTCTTGTTCATGGATAGGCCAGTTTCTCTGAGCTGGAGAAAGTTTCTTACTTTCAAAAGCTACTAGCCTACCATAGAAACTTTCTGTGGATCCATTCTAATTCCATCTGTAGAAATTATATGTCCTAAGTACTCAACCTCAGATAAACATAGCTGTGTCTTCTCTGGGTTGACATACAAAGTATTGTTATCCAACATTGAAAAACTATATGCAAATGACATTCATGTTCTTCCAAACTTTTACTATAAACCAACATATCTACAAAATCAACCACAAACTGACCAATAAAAGGATGAAAAATATCATTCATGATCATCATAAAAGTAGCTGGTGCATTAGTTAAACCAAAAGGCATTACAAGATACTCATAATGACCAAATCTAGTACAAAAAGCTGTTTTATGTACATCATCATCCTTGACTCTTATTTGATGATAACCACTTTTTAAGTCTATTTTACTATATACAATAGCACCTCGTAGTGCATCCAAAATATAATCAATGTGAGGCATTGGATATCTGTGTTTTATTGTAACTTTATTTAATGCTCTAAAGTCCATACACATCCTGAAAGATCCATCCTTTTTGTGAACCAAAAGCACTGGGGCTGCAAAAGGTGAATAACTGGTTCTGATGAGTCCTTTGTCAAGATACTCCTCGACAGTACGACGTACTTCTGTCTCCACTTGCAGACTCATTCGATACAGCTGTGTGGCCGGTGGATGAGCTCTTGGTACTAGCTCAATCCTATGCTCCACTTTTTTGCGAGGCAAAAGACCTGAAGGTAACTCTGAAAGAAACAAGTGTTGGAATTCAGTTTTCATTCTAGAAGCTAGCTGAGCTTCCAGACTAGTTTGAATCTATAAACTTAACAACTCTTTATGCTCAAAATATAAGAAATACAAATACTTACACTCTGCTTTTACCATCACAGAGGTAGATGCTCGTCTGTACACCTTGACATCCGGCTCTCCACAGATGATGATGCGGCGACCATTATGATTGAATTGATATATGTGACTTTGAAAATCAATAGTTGTCTTCTTACTTGCATGCCACTGTTTACTGAGGACGAGATCAAATCTAGCCAGCCTGACGATCTCAAAATGTAGCTCATCTCTATAAGTTTGTATCTAGATTGGTAATCCAACAACTCGTCAATCCCAGATCTTAGATCCCTTCCAATCTACCAACTCTACCCTATAGGTGTATGCAGATGGAGTAGTTTTCAACTTTAGTTTCTTGACTAAGGAAGAGTTAATAACATTATGTGTGGATCATGTATCAAATAGAACTTTAACGAGATGTCCATGACTTCCCCACTCATGACAAC
>CM035412.1:193541568-193544068 GCA_020310875.1 Ceratopteris richardii
ATATGGTACAGAAATGGAGGATCCAATGATCCAGCTAAGGAAGGAGCTGGAGGGCTTAAAAAGAAATAAGCCCTACAAAGAGGAGGAGAATGCTGTTGCTCAGTTGAGAAGGGAGATTGAAGCACTAAAGCTCCAAAAGGAGGAGGAGGCCCAGGCAGAGGAATTGGCTCAGCTGCAACAGGAGTTGCAGGAGCTCAAAGGAGGTGGCATCAAGAGTGGACTTTGGTGTTCCATGTGCAGCAAGCAATGTCACATAGTAAGTGAATGTCCTCTATTAAGTGTGACTTGCCAGTTATGCAAGAAAGTTGGTCATGAGGCCCAGGAATGCCAATCAAGGGGAATGCCTGCAACAACATACTGGACATAAGGAGGACCCCTACCACCAGCAAATGTGATGGCAGCTGCACCCAGTCAAGGTAACACTTATAACCCTAGACAGAGGGATAATTTTGGAAATGGGCCTAGAAGGCCAATTATTTGTTTCAGATGTGGAGACTGTGGGCACTATCAAAGTAGGTGCACTCTCCCAAAAAATGCCCCTCCTTGCAGAAACTGCCCAGAGGCCAGAGACCACTATACAAATTGTTGTCCTAAGAATCAAGCCTCTTCATCCGGGCCCCATATTCAAATGATTTCTGTACACAAAGAAGAAGTGTTAGATCAGGTCAATGTGCCATCTTCATCTACCAAGGTGGTGCATTTAGAAGAAATTAAATCTTTTACAGTGCAGACAAGAAGCAAGGGGAAGGCTCCAGTGGAAATAGGTCAAGAATCAATGATTAATGGATTAAACAGAGACAGACGTGTGTCTAAAGAAAAAGCCACCACAAGTGCAGATATAAGGCAAAAAGAAAATTTCACAGGTACCAGTGATGCCATTGAATATGCATTCAACAGGGCTCATGAGCAGTTTGATAAGTCAAATGCAACCCATGCTCTTAAGGAATCAGAAGCTTCCAGACTGCTCAAGTCCATGAAAAAGGAGGTTAGTATTTTTGAATTAATAAAGATGGATGGGAAGTTCAGGTCAGAACTCTTGCAGATAATTGATGAAATGTCCACAACAAGTTTAGTGGCAAAGGCTACTGTTATGCATCAAGATAAATGTTTAGGGGAAGCACCCCTCACAGATTACAAGAGCCCTCGGCTAACAGTCTCTATTAAAGGTCATGAGTTTCAAGGAGTTATTGTGGATGGTGGTTCTGGCATTAACTTGATGCCTGAATATACCATGAAAAAGATTGGACTATACCCTTCATGACCTGCCAACTTCACTGTAACAATGGCAGAACAAAGCATAGTAAGGCCTATGGGTGTGGTCCCTGGAGTTCCAGTCAAAATACAAGGTACAATCTTTAACTTGGACTTTGTTGTTTTAAAGCTGCCATAGGTAGAAGGAAGTTTCCCCCTGTTAATTGGGAGACCTTGGTTAAGGCATGCCAATGTGTTGCATGACTAGGGCAAGGACACAATGTGGGTAAAGCAGGAGGGAAAAGAGTTGCAGTAGATAATTTTAGAAGAAGGACCAGACAATCAGGGAAATACTAGTATGATGCAGACAATTGGTATTTGTATGGAAGAAGAAGTGGTGGACAACCCAGAAGCATATCTATTTGAGGGAGCAGATTTATATGAAGATGAAAACATGTTGGCTTGGCTCCATGCAGAAGACCCATCTTCCTGTTATGGAATTTTCCCAAACTCAAGTAGAGAAGAAGCATATGAAGAAAAAGAGGAAATCACTCAGGTTGAAACAGTCTCAGTCAAAGGCCATGGAAAAGAGAAGAAAAGCAAAGTCCTTAAGTGCAGCCGTGATGAAGATGCTTCAAATCATATGTCAATGGCCACTGTTTTATGGATACTGGTATGGATATCATCTATTGTGTCAATTTTTATGATAGTAAGTGCAAGGCTTTACAATGATGTGGACGGAGTACCTGCAAGTCTTTGGAAACAAAAGATGCATTATGGAGGAGATAATATTGTATTGAAGGATTTAAGGTGGGTCTATCAAAGCGTCACCATGCCCAAAAAGAAGATAAAACAAATGAAGTGCAACAAAATTGAAGGTTATGGAGGAGTTTTTCGGAGTCAACATATAAAGATCATGGCTAAAGGCCTATCATCAAGCCACATGAAGAATTATGGATCACCTAGAACCTGCAAAATTTGTCCAGGTTGTACATAGTCTTTTCTCGTCATTTGTACTTAAGTTTTAGTAGTTTTCTTTATCCATTTCATGCTTGTTTATTGAGTTTTTAGCAAATGTAGCAGCCATTTCATCAACTTTGCAAAAGTACATTTTTTTGGAATTTTTTCAGAATTCTTCAAGCATTTTTTAGAATTTTTTCTAGCATTTTTCTCCTTTTCACGTGTCTTTTTCTTGCCACATTTGGGGAATAAAGGAAGATCTCTGTGGTTTTTGAGTGAAGAAACTGGCCTAACACTCTAGGAAATTTTTTTAGAATTTTTTGAAGATTTTTTGGATTTTTTTTGCAAT
>CM035412.1:193551568-193621568 GCA_020310875.1 Ceratopteris richardii
TCACCATTCCAAACTTTGAAATATAAAAGATATTGCACTTTTGGAAATAACTCTTCAAATCTCACAATAAGACCCTTCTCCTATTACAGAGAAACATGAATTTACAAAATATTGATTAGTTTGTTCCCATAGCTAACATTGGCACACATGATGGATCGAAACCCACTAAGTAAAAATTATGTTTTATACATCATCATAATAAGAATTATAGAGTAACTCCTCTCTGTAAGTAGCCAGGCCTCCAGTCATGCCATGACATGTTGGTCCTGTTTCCTTCTACTCTTGATGTACTTGTAAACAAGTGGTATAGCCTATAGAGAGTACACACGCAAAATCAAAATTGAAAGAAGAGTGTACTCACAAAATGAAAGAGTGTGTGAGACTCAAAGTGAGTAGACTAAGAAATGGATAAACTCACATGGATTAGAAATGAGCTTGTCAAGAGCATGGAGTAGGCTCCTCAAGCTTTTAACCAATGAAAAAGTGAGGGAGAGGCCCCCCTTATATAGGTTTTGAGGGGGCTCTCCAAAACACATCATATGTGGTATAATTCCTCTTGACGGAGAATGAATATAGTGGCAGAAGCAAATGGAAAGGTATCGAAATATAATCAGATACAATATAAAAAGGAAATGAAATGGAAATGGATTGTCTCTTAGATACAAAATAGAGATGCACTCATATTCTCAACTCCCCCTCTGGAGCTCCATTTTGTAGAGTATGGAGGCTGCTAAGGTATGAGAGAAATGTCCACTATGAGTGTAGCAGCAACATCATGAGCATCAAAAAGAAAGTCTCCATGTGGAATTCCACAGTCTCAAGTGGGATCAACTATGTGTGATTGCTAGATACTCCATATGATGGCCACTAGATGGATCAAGTGAATGCTCCATAGATATGCCACTAATGGGGTACATGAATGGAACCAGATCTCATTTGGATGAGATCATCTCCATGCTAGATGATGGGTTTTGGTGGGCTAAGCAAGAGGAGCAAGGAGAGGATGGAGGAAGAGAGAGGAGAAGAGAGACATGTGCACACGTGTGGGAGCCTCGAAACCCACATAATGATCTTCT
This sequence comes from Ceratopteris richardii, assembly GCA_020310875.1. Classification (NCBI taxonomy): domain Eukaryota; kingdom Viridiplantae; phylum Streptophyta; class Polypodiopsida; order Polypodiales; family Pteridaceae; genus Ceratopteris; species Ceratopteris richardii. The sequence continues at coordinate 193,552,645 of CM035412.1, forward strand.
TGAGGCAATTCTCTATAAATGGTATATGTATATGAATCTAGGGCTAAGGTCACATGACCCTTACATCCTCAAAAATCTCCCACTTAAGGGTCAATGTGACCATAAGTTGCAACATATACAAATAATGATGTAGGGCTATAAAAAATGTACAAGAAGAGTCTAGATCTCAACCCATACACATCAACCTACACCAACTGCCTCAAACAAGGTGTGTCCATGCACCTCAAACTAATCTAGACTCATATAAAATAGATTCTAGCTCACATCTAACTGATGCAAGAACTGATGAAGCTCCTACAAATCTCCCACTTGCTCCATGCATGTGCCAATCATCGAATGACTGACAAATCCAAGTGCAAATGCTCCAATACCAACTATAATGTCTGGTCTTGATCTTAATAACTCGTACATCAGACTCTCAAATGCTAACAAAACGTGTGATATCATGGCTAACCTAACCATGTCAGTCATGCCTATATCCAATGCATCGAATGCATCCAAATCACCATCGTGAAGACTGACATGTCCTAATATATCTATGTCAACATCTAGCATGAACAAATCCAAGAATGACTGCATAACTAGTGACTCCTCAACATCCAAATTAGCCATCCTCTCTACCAAGAATGTGGTTACACTACAAGAATAACGGGGGTGTAAGGACACCCCTGATTGAAAAAAAAGCAAGCATCATCGCTTACGCAATGCTTCTTAAAAAAAGCATCACATAAGGGATGTCTGAGAAAAAACCCAAAAAATTCAATTGGGGCTGTCGCATATGTGATGCTTAGCATCACTTATGTGATGCTCATGCGAAGCATCACTAGAAGCATCAAAGCCTAGCGACACTTATAGCAAGATGGATCTTATGATAGATGGTGTGTGGTAGAGCATGATAGATCTTATAATACACAATGTGTGGTAGAGCATCTTAGCTCTTATGATGCACATCTAATTAGATGTGCATCATAAGATCTAAGATGCTCTATTACACACTGTATCTATCCTGCTTTACCATGCCAAGTGTATCATCATGCTCCACACTACACAACATAAACATCGATGTCAAGTTGATGTTCTAACTCTAATTGAGTATCATCAGAATGCTCTACATGAGCATCCACATCATGATCTAAAGCATCCAATTGATTTTCCTTGGTGGTATCACTGGTGCAGGTCTTGTCAGTGATGGTTGTGGGGAGGGTGATGTTTCTATAGGTTGAAGGCATGGGATGGTGCCGCACATTCTCTTTGTCTAATGGGAGGTGGACCCTCTACCACGTTTGAATGCTTCCAACCCGAGGTGAGTGAGCGCCCTTTCTACTAGAATAACATACACTAAACACATGTATACAATTCTCGTGATATCACAATAGTTGTTGAGCACTTCCTTGTGAAGCCACCGTGCATTGGTGGCACACAATTAGCATATTATCCAGTGTGATAAGTCAATGTGGAGTGACATGTTTTGGGCCAAATAGAAGCCGAACAAAATTTTCTTGTGCAGCTATGTAAAGTGGACTTGTCTTGGAAAAGAAAAATGTTCCATACACATTATGAGTGATGCTGACAAATTGGGTGTGTTGCCAAACATCGGAGTCAATTTCAGCACATCACTTTTCTTCATTTCTTTAGAAATCATGGTTTCTTTGTATGAGGGAATGTGTCCTCTTCATCTTAAGTGCTTCTCGTACTAGTTTATGCGATATCTTGAATTTCTTGAGGTATTGATCTGGTAGTAGAGGAGGTAGTACAAATGTCCCTAGTACATCTTTGTGAATGCCCAGTTGTAGAGCATGGATCAAGAAGTAACATCGATAGAAATTTGGGTTTGGTAAAAGTTTCACAGAGTATTTTGCCAAACCTAATTTCCCCTTGATGGGCTAGAACTCTTCATAATTTTGTATTCCTAATACTCTTGAGAGAAAAATTGAAACCTGCCCCAATGATGGTCAAACTCTAATTTTGGCCATATGTACTTGGCATCTATGAGAGGTCCTATTAAACCTTGGAACCAATGTGATTTGACATTGACTCTATCTATTCAACCTTTAGGAGGTTCTTCGATGGGGATCTCACCTTGAAACCCAACAAATTCCCTAGGTGGAAGGAGTGGATACTCTTGAATGGGGGGTCTCTATGGTCAATTGCACATTGGTTGGGGCCTATTGTTGAAGGGTCTGCTACTCGCATATTTGAATTCTTGTGACTTGAGAGATCTACTACACAAGGAAAACATATTAATATTGAAATAAACCCTAATCCCAATATGGCAAGACCTTTGTACCTTTCCAATACGGACATGCTTCCTATGTAGACCTTTGTAGTGTAGTAGTGCCCTTTTTTACATGTGCCTAATGTATGTCTCTAGACCGCCTATATGCATGGGATAATGCATGAGCTCATCATGTTTTTGGTGATTCTTAAGTACATTACAAGGTTTGTGAGATATGGATTTGTTGCAAGATTGATTATGAGAGATGTTCCCTTATGGGACTACATGGTGAGGCGAATGATTTATATTTTTTTTAGATAATAATGAAAGTGTTTGGCTTGGGGCTATTTAGGCACCCATTTCCATATTGTCCTAGGAGATTGTTTACAAGACTTGTCAATTATATGTTGGGTGTGTAGAAGTGTGAGAGACACAGGAGAAGCACACACAAGGAGCACAAATGTAGCAAGACACACAAAGAAGACGAATAGTTGGAATAGCTCTCTCTATTGACAATAAACCGAACTGAAGTAAGATATGAATACTAATCCCTAAGTACAAAGTACCACCACATATGAGAGTATCAAGTATGTGATAACATGGGGAAAAAACCTCTAGCCAACACTAGAGTAAAAAGTGCCCATGTATAGGGAAAAGGTTCACATCAAAGCTACTTCAGGAACACATGTGTAACAAACCCCCCTGGAGCGAATGATGTGAACACATACAGGGAGTGACAGATCAGCCCCCACAAGGTAATAAGCCTAAAGCTTTGTGAAAGGATTCCAAATTTATCGTGAAAGAGATTTCATGAATATGTCTGTTACATTATCTTGTGTAGGCACATATACCAAATCAATATCTCCTACATGAAGGCGCTCTCTCACATAGTGATAATGCACCTCAATATGTTTGGATCGTGCATGAAACACTAGGTTTCGTGCAATAGCCAATGCACTATCAGCAAGAATATGCATAGCAGCATCAATCTCCATGCAAAGATCCATTAATAAGCATCTCAGCCATATACACTCCACTGTAGCTGTGAAAATTGCCTTGTACTTAGCCTCACAACTCGATGTTGCCACTATAGGTTGCTTCTTACTCAACCAAGATATGCATGAGTCTCCAAGGAAAAATCAATTACCACTAGTGGACACGTGAGTATCATAACAACCAGCCCAATTGCTATCTGTAAAAGCATGCAAGATGGTTGAATATCTTTGCCATAAAAGATACCTAAGCTCAAAGTGCCTCCGAGATATCTAAACACATGTTTTACTATATTCCAATGCTTAGTCCCAGGGCTATGCATGAATCGGCTCAATTGGGAAACTGCATACTGTATATCTGGCCTTGTGTTGCATGCATATATAAGACATCCCATGGCTTGCTGATAAAGAGAAGTGTCAAATGCATCACTAGAATCCTCAACTCAGAACCTGAATCCTATCTCAAATGGTGTGGAAACCAGCTTGCAATCCCTTCAAGAGTATGTTATCGATATAAAGAACAAGCACTGTAAGATCAACCCCATCTTTGCGTACATAGAGTGCGCTTTCAATTGGACTACATGTGAAGCCAAGAGCAATCAAGTGCTTATGGATTTTGTCATATCATGCATGTGGAGCTTGCTTGAGACCATACAAGGCTTTATGCAAGCAACAAACCATATGCTCTTGCCCTTTCATAGCAAATCCAGGAGGTTTCTTCACATAGTCCTCTTCTTGCAAATCACCATTCAAGAAAGCTGTTTTTATGTCCAACTGATGTACTTTCCAATTTCGATGGGTAGCCAATGCAACCATGATATGAATGGTAGTCATGCATGAAGTAGGTGCAAAAGTTTCCTCATAGTCAATGCCATATTGTTGTGCATATCCTTTGGCAACCAATCTATCTTTGTAGCGATCAAAGCTACCATCAGACTTTCTCTTAATCTTGTAAACCGTGTCAGCCAAAACTAGTAGAAGCCTATCAAGGGATGATAGAGACTAAGAGAGGGAGAGTGTTGCAGAGAATTAAATAGAACTCAAGACAAGAGAGAGCAAAAAACAAAACAAAAGAAGAGAAGAGAAGCAAGCCCCCAAAATTTTCAAGAAATGGCTCATTTTCTTTTCCCTAAAACCTTCATAAAACATTAAGAAGCATTGTAAATGCTCTAGAGGAGTCTTCTAGATGCAAAATCCCTGAAGAGTGTAACATTACCTTTGTACAATAGTAAGAATGTAGTGATTTATAGGGAAAGTGATAGTCTCTTATGTGAAAGGACCAAAATTTGGGCACATGTATATAAGTCTATTGTGACTCTTTCGTAAAGACTATTGCCATTTGGAAGAACTAACTAACAAAATTTTCAAATTTGCTTCTTCTTGTCTATGTAACATCTTCTTCATGAGTTTGTGTGTGTGCACGAGGCATGGAATGCATGCCTAGAAGTGTTGTCTAGCCCTTTCCCATCTTATTTTGTTGTCTATGTATGTGTGTGAAGTGTAGAAAGTCTAAAAGTGAGAGTTATCATTTCTTGCAACCTTTTTTTGGTTGTAACTTGAAGCAGAGAGGTCCTATCAAGCTGAACATACCACCATTGGATGCATTCAAGAGCTCTAGAAGGAATCGGGTGTTGACTATTATTGAGTACTGGAACTGAGAGATATCACTCGATTTGTGTTCGCTAGTGCACCAAGTATCGTGATACACACAATTGTGTAAGAGGTTATTGATATATTTAGGTAGTGATGTGTGTAAACACTCTAGGACCGCCGAGGTACTTTTTTCCCTCTTTAGGAGGTTTTTTCCCCCCGGCTTGTATATACGCCTATTGCCCTAATGGGCTACTTATCTTTGTACATTCTAGTGGTAATACATTTAGTATTGTGTGTTGTGTTCCAAGCTTCTTCTTCTTCCTTGTGTTGTTCACGTGCTTCCGTAGACATCTAACTCCAGCAATTGGTATCAGAGCAGGTCGTCGCTTCATCTAGAGCATCATCGACACTCCTCCGGTTGCAGTCTCAAGATCGCAAGAATTTTGGTGAGCATACTCAGCGTGTTTCCAAGATCAAACCTGCTTTGCTTTGTCTGCCAAAATCATGATGTGAGCTCATTTCGACCTCCGAATGCACTGTCACAGTGCTTGTGTAGGCTATTTTGTCTTTTTGTGCCAAAGGCATATACCAGTTTCAGTTCGCCAGTATAAGCATCTCAAAGTCTGCTACAGGTTTAGCAGAATTCATCTTGACAGTTCTGTTCAACTTTTTGAGATACAGTCAATTTTCTACATCAAGGTATTTTAGTCACCGGCCATGGCTGAAAGCAGTGATGTATTTCGTATGTTGGCTGTTGAGGATAAGTTGGATGGTATCAACTACCCATTGTGGGCTTATATGATGCGACATGTATTGGTTGCAAAAGGTTTATGGAACATTATGCAGGGTGTTGAAAAACGTCTTATCACACCTGCGACTGTTACAATTGCACGTATTGAAGCTAATGCAGAAGGTGTCGAAGATGATGATATTCTGCATATTCCTATTTGTGATGCGGTTTCTGTTACACCTACTATAGATAAAATTTGTTGGGATGGCAGAGATGCCTAGGTACATGCATTGATAGCTTTGTCTCTCAAACATGCCATTATTCCTCACATACGCTGTTGTAGAATAGCTAAGGATGCTTGGGATATACTTACCACATTGTACCAAGCTAGGAATGAGGCTCGTGTTGCTTACCTCTGAAAACAGTTGGAGAGTGAGCACATGAATGAAGGTGATTTTATGGACAATTTTCTAACAAAGATCAAAGACTTGAAGGAACAGTTGATTTCTGCCGATGAGGTTATACTAGATAGCTCACTTGTGCAGACCATTCTGAATAGTCTTCCTGATTCATATCACAGTTTTGCGTCTACTGTTTGATTGATGATGAAAGGAAATCCAAATGCCTTGGCATGGCCAAAAAACAGAGTGGGAAGAGACACCAATTCTCACTTCTAGACTTCTTATGCTTCACACACACATTAACAATGAAAAGAGATAGGGAAGGGCTAGACAACACCTCTAGGCAAGCATTCCATGCCTCAAGAACACACACAAGCTCATGAAGAAGATGGTACACATGCAAGAAGAAGAAAATTCCAAAATTTTTTCATTTAGTTCTTCCAAATGGAAATAATCTTTACAAAAGAATCACAACTGACATATCCATGTGCCCTTATTTTGGTCCTTTCACATAAGAGACCGACACCTTATGTATAAATCATTAAGTTCCTACTCTTGTACAAAGTTAATGTTACAATCTTTCGAGATTAAGCATCTAGAGGACTCCTCTAGAGCATTTTCAATGCTTTTGAATGTTTTGGAAAGGATTTAGGGAAAAGAAAATGAACTATTTCTTGAAAATTTTGGGGGCTTGATTCTCTTCTCTTTTTTTTTTCTTTTTCTTTTTGCTCTCTCTTGTCTTTAGTCCTCTTTAATCCTCTGCAACACTCTCCCCCTCTTAGTTTCTATCATCCCTTGACAGAGTTCTGTGGATTTTCTCGACACACAACAAGTGATTGAACTTGGGATACATACTATAATTGAGAAATGCATTTCAAGGAAGTTGATATAATGTAACAAGAGTAATGCATGACATTAAGATTTGTATAGGTTCATTTGTAGATGTACAAAAATTTCTTATTTTGCTTTTGCAATCTTACAATGTTGTACTTGGTATGCATTTTTTTCATCATTATAATTCACATATTGACCATACACATACATTTAATTTTGAATTTTAAGGTCAACTCATGTCTTTGTTTACAAGGCATGACTTCCAACGATTTTCATTAATGAGTCATACTCAAGTATATGACATGATTTGGACAATATTTGATAGGTTTAGTAAATATGCATATTTCATTATATGTAAAAAGAGCTAATATGTACCTTAAGCTACTAAGTTTTTTATTAAATGTATTTCCCACCATTATGGTTTCACAAAAGTCATGTTGCCTGATTGTGTATGTTTGTTTTTGCAATATTTTTTTGGTTGCATTATTTCAACATTTTGGTTCAAAGATAAACTTTAGTCTTGCATTTTATCCTCAAATTAATGGGAAAAGTGAAGCTATAGATAGCACTATTATTGATTTATACAACTACTGGCTGTGCACCTTTTGAAATTGTTTATGGTAAGAAGCTTCCCATTCCCATGTCACTCACTCAAATTGATATTCCTATGGTTGATTATATTTCTCGAGATCACATTTCTATAGTTCAAAAAGTTTGCAAGCACATTAGCAAAACTCAAGAATGTTACACTCGTAATGTTAATAAGAAACAATTAGCAAAAGAATTAAAGAGAAATGATTTAGTATGGTTATGTACCATTAAACAAAGTTTGAAAAATATTTAAAACATCCTAAATTTAAACTCGCACCATGCTATTATGTGGTTAAGATAAGGATCACCATAGATTGAATTTTGGTAAAGGAAAGCTAAGTTTCTCTATAAAAGAAAGCAAATTTTTACTTTCATGCCTACTTTTCGAAGGGCCAGTCTCATTGTAATCTCTATTCTCAATGTAATAGAAAACCTATAAATCCACGTACTTGAGAGACTTTTTGAAGAGATTGCATGGGGGGAGATCGCACCCAATACTCTGTACTATTTCATCTATTGCACAACTATTTTTGTGTTTTCTTTTTGTAGATTTCGTACTCTTTATTTATAGATCTCACAAAAAAACTCAAGGGTTGTAGATCTCGCACAAAGGAATTATTAAAAATTCAATCTTTAACATCTAGTGTTTTCAAGTTTTACAAATGAAACTTGGTAAGTTGAAATTCATTTTGAAACGAGCACCAATCATTAATGGAATTAAAAAAAGTACAAGTCTAAGAAGTAATAGATCTAGCTCGATTAGAATAGAAGCAAGAAACGATCCCAAGGTTCAAGATACCTTTATTGAAGTGGAAATGTAATCTAGATGGTATGGGACGTCTAGGATTACACTACCATCAAAGTGGATTGGCTCATATGGGATGTTGGATGTATGGGTAAATAAAGCTTGAATTGGGAGACATATTTTAGTAAGATTTGATGAAATTAAGAAAAATCTCTAAATAGTTCTTTTAAACGAGGGGAATAATAAAAGATTGAAAATAAACTCTTTCAAAATCTAATAAAGAGAAATAGAAAGAGCATAATTTTCAATAAACCCTCATGCAATTTTCGAGGATGAAAACTCTTGAGCAAGGAAGAGTCCCGAAGAAGCTATACCCTATGATCTAAAAAGAACAAATAAGGCATTGCAAGGTAAAGGATATGGAAGAGATTGTTATACTTTATGGAATAATGAAATGTTATATGGATTTTAATGTCTTGAAGGTTTTAATGGGATTTGTGTTTTGATTTAGCAAGTGAAGACTCATAAGGGTGTGAATGCATGTGGACTTATTCAAATATTTAGAAGACTATTTAGAAGATAGTATTTTAGTTATTTTTTGTAAAAATAATAGATCGCTTTAGAAAGAAATGTTTTTGTAAAAATAGTAGATTGCTTGAAAAGCGATGATTTTGTAAATAAAGCAGATGTTCGTAAATGCACTCTTTTTGGAAGCGCCACCCTCATGTATGTTCTATTCAAGACGTAATGCAAAAGACCTATAAATACACATGCTTTGATAGACTCGTCCATCAGAGTATGTGGGGGGAGGTTGTACCCAATCTGGTGTCAATTCTCTTATCCCATTCTATTCTCTGAGTTCTTTTTTGATATTTCATTTTTGTACTATCCTTTGCATATGTGCATCTACGGGATCCAATCAATAGTGGTATCAAAGCCAAGGCACGTCTACAAATGTGGTTTCTCAACATCCAGTTGTGATTCGTGTTGTTCGTTTCATTTAGGATTCAACATCCATCTCAACCATTTGGTCCAAGTTTTTGTTTATCAAGTTCGTTTATTTTTTGTTCACCATTTTTTTTTTTTTTTGAATTTGGTATTGTGCATTATGCTCATTGTACTCACTATGCTCCTTGTGCTCACTGTGCTCACCATACTCTTTGTAATCGCTATGCTCTGTGCTCACTAAACTCATTGTATCCCCTGTGCTCACTATGCTCACTGTACCCATTGTACCCCCTATGCTCACTGTGCTCACTATGTAAGACAATAGTTACGCAATATAACACAGGAGCAATAGCAGAGAAGATAACAGATATAGGAGAATCTCAACAATTTTCTACTAGCAGCAAGTAAAAAGATGATGGCGTTGTCCACCTGTGCGCTCTCAAGGTAGAGCTTAAATGGTGATCTAGACAACTCTAGATAGGGAGATACAAGGTAGAGGTATGCTGGCTCAACTCGGTGTCTTAGGTAGTGCAGAAGTCATGTATATATAGGATCATGGGTGGCCTGCCATGGACGGCTATACATGGGCGGTAGAGCGTGGGCGGCCACCGCCCGCGTAATTGCCATACACGGCTTAGACTGGTTGAACCGACCTAACAAATATAAATGATTTCTGACTCCGACAGGGAATATTCCATGGAATATTCCCTTTACCGTCGTGCGGGGGGTGCTGCCCCCGGACCCCCACCAGGGGGCTCGCTGGCCCCCTGGGACCCCCCAGCCAGGGGGCCCGCTGGCCCCCTTGGACCCCCCAGCCGGGGCTGCTCACCGCTGCCCCGGACCCCACAATTGGGGACCCTGGTAACTCCCTTTCCTTATAATATCTTACATGGTCCAATATGACCTTCATCCAACATTCAAGTTGGGATTCCCATCAATTGGGTAATGCACGCTTGGCTTCTCCTCATAAAGGGGGCCTTACAAAATGTGCATACAATCATGAGGGGTAGACATTGATCATATACTAACACCCCCCCTCAATGTTTACCGATGATAAATCAAGTAGGTCTCGGTCCTATGCCCATCTGTTGAAGATGCTTGTTGACCTGCTCTCTTCCAAGTGCTTTAGTGAATATGTCAGCACAATTTGCCTCTGTTGGGCAATATTCTAGCTCCACAATTTCATCTTCAATGAGCTCACGAATGTAATGGTACTGTACTTCTATGTGCTTGGTGCGAGCATGAAATACTGGGTTCTTTGCAATAGCCATACAACTTTAATTATCACACTTGAGTACAGTTGGCATATTTGATGGGAAGCCTAGATCTGCAAGAATTCTCCTTAACCAGACTGCCTCACAAGAAGCAAAACAAGCTGCTTTGTACTCTGCTTCAGTGGAGGAGAGTGCGAGAGTTGGTTGCTTCCTACTTACCCAAGAAAATATTCCTGAACCAAGTGAGAAACAATATCCAGAAACTGATTTTCTAGAATCACAATCTCCAGCCCAATCTGAATCACAATATCCTTGGAGTGTATCACCTGTGGTATACAAAATACCAAAATCCAAGGTTCCTGCAATGTACCTTAGAATTCGCATTCCAGCATTCCAGTGACTCTCCTTAGGTTTGTTGGAAAACCTGCTTAACACTCCAACAGCATAGCAAATGTCTGGTCTAGTGTTGCATAGAAAAATAAGAGTTCCAACGAGCTTCCTATACTTCTTAGCATCTACATCAGGCATGTTATCATCCATAGATAGCTTATGATTTACCTCCATAGGTGTGCTAGTTGGTTTGCAGTCCATCATTCCAAATGCCTTGAGAATTTCTTTGGAATATTTTTGTTGTGAGATGAAAATGCCATCCTTCCTTTGCCATACTTCAATTCCCAGACAAAAATGGAGTAGACCTAAGTCTGTCATTTCAAACTCAGTTCCCAAGCTGATCCGAGTTTGATTGATGAGTTCCTGATGATCTCCTGTAATGATCAAATCATCTACATATACAATGACAACAACTAGCTTGCTATCCCTTTTCGTTACATACAAGTTAGCATCAGAAGTACTTCTTTCAAAACCCATATTTTTGAAAAAATGATCTATTCGTTGGTACCAAGCCCGTGGAGCTTGCTTAAGTCCATACAAAGCTTTCTTCAACCTGCAAACTTTATTTTCTGAATTGGGCACCTCAAAACCTGGTGGTTGAGATACATATACCTCCTCCTTGAGGTGACCATTCAAAAATGCAGATTTGACATCCATCTGGAAAATAGGCCAAGACTTTTGTGCAGCTACTGCAAGTACCGTCCGAATAGTTGTCATGCGTGCTGTTGGTGCAAAAGTTTCTTGAACATCAAATCCTTCAATCTGTGAAAAACCCTGTGCAACTAATCGTGCCTTATACTTTTCTAATGTTCCATCAGCTTTATACTTAGCTTTCCAAATCCATTTAGTACCTATTACCTTCTTCTTTGGTGGCAAGTCGACTAGATCCCATGTATCATTTTTGAGTATACTATCATACTCAGACTGCATTGCCGCTCTCCAATCTGGATCATCAATGGCTTCTTCAATAGTGGTAGGTTCCTTTATCGAACCCATGATATCTGCCATTAGAGCCATGTTAACAATGTGTTCTGAGGCTCTTCTTTGCTCCTCTATTCTCTTTGATCTTCGTAATCCATCCGATGATGATTCTCGTACATCTACATGTGGATTGTGATCATCAAAGAGCTGTTGTGCCCACTTCGGTAGTGGCTTACGCTGTGCAGCTACAACTGGTTGGCTTTTTATTGAGGAAATTTCTCCATCAGATGTTTCCTCCTCCTCAACTTTAACCTGTCTTTTGATAGGCACAAGGTGAGATATTTCTCCGCTTGATGAGATAGTAGATTTACCTTTATCTTCTACTAAGTGTGGTCATTCATCAAACACCACATCTCGGCTGACAAAAATCTTCCTTGCCTCAGGATCCCATAACCTGTATGCTTTAGACTTTTCACTATATCCTAGGAAGACACACTTTTTGCTTTTTGAATCCAACTTTGATCTTGTTGAATCAGGAATATGTGCATAACAGAAACAACCAAAAATTCTAAAATGCAAAACTGAAGGCTTTTTACCAGAATATGCTTCTTGAGGAGTCATCCCCTTTAGTGCTTTTGTGTAGCTTCGATTGAGGATGTAGACTGCTGTATTGACTGCTTCTGCCCAGAATGAATCAGGCATGTCTTGAGCCTTCAACATACAACGAGCCATTTCAACTACTGTCCTGTTCCTGCGCTCAACAACGCCATTTTGTTGGGGTGTATGAGCTGTGGTAAGTTGCCTTTTCACACCATGCTCCTTACAGTAATTGTTGAATTCTGTTGACAAGAATTCACCTCCTCTATCTGTTCTAAATTTCTTCAGTTTCCTTCCTGATTCACATTTTAAATTTTTCAAAAGCATCAGCCTTCTCTCGAATGAAATAAACCCACATCTTTCTACTATAATCGTCGACTAACAGCAAGAAGTAGAAAGATCCTCCTAAAGCAGGTGTAGACATTTTACCGCAGAGATCAACATGTACCAACTCTAGAGGAGCTTGAGATCGATTGCTGGTCTCTCTTGGAAATGCCTTTCGTTGTTGCTTGCCCATCATACAAGCTTCACAATGTTCCTGCAACTCTGAAAATGCAGGCATATGAGCAACCATCCCTGTTCGTTGCATCTCCTTCAAAACTGCAAATCCGAGATGCCCAAATCGTCGGTGCCATAACCTGCTTACATCTTTATCTTTTGTAGCAGTTAAAGCACTTAACTCATACAAGTTATCCCGTCGTATGCCTTTACCTACAACATTACCTGATGAATCCATGATTTCCGCACCACTCTTATTGAAGTGAACTTCGAGTCCACGATCTGTTATTGCAGAAACTGACAACAAATTTCTTTTGAGTGTAGGTACATAGAGAACATCGGATAACTTTTTCTCAACACATGGAGAAGTGATAAAAGAGATGGTTCCAGTTCCTTCAGCTGGACACTTGGAGTCATTTCCCACCACTGCATTGATGGATTCCCGCAGAGGCACTAGGGAACTATACCAATCCTTTTTACTAGTCATATGGCAAGAAGCTCCACTATCTAAAATCCATGGCTCATCAACACGAGCTTGAGCAGATGAACATACCTCTTCAATAGCTACCCAAAGTTCCAGCTCTGTGTTGTTTGCAGACTCTTTGTTCTTCCATGATGATTTTACAGTCCCATTCCGTTCATCAGCTTGCTTCTTTCTGCAATCCTTGATGGCATGGCCTTTCTTTTCACAATAGAAGCAACTTCCTGTGAACTTTTTCTTCTTTGGCTTCTTCTTTGATCCCTCTGAAGAGCCTTTACCTTTTGCATTTGCTGAGAATGCAGCATCAGTTGTACTTTGCCGATTCTTCAGCCGCATCTCTTCTTCTAAAAGCATGGCACAAAACTCTTCAAATGTAAGAGGAGTTGGCCTTACCTGAGTGTTAAGGGCTGTTACTAATCCATCATACTTTGCTGGAAGAACACGTATAGATCTTCGAGCCAGCTCTTCTGGTGTTATAACAACACCAACTATAGCCAATTGATCTTGAAGATGCTTTATCCGTTTGATAAAATCTTTAGCCTTTTCAGAATCAAAATGTTTTTCATTTGCCAACTGATTTTCTAAATTCTGTATCCTAGTGTGGTTCTTGGTCTCATATTGTCGAGCCAATATGCCCCAAGCCTCATGTGCTTTAGTAGTATGTTGAACTAAAGTAAGCACAGAATCACTTACACTAGTGACAATCGCACATAATGCATCAGCATTCCGCCTCTTCCAAGCTCGTAGAAGATCTGGATCTGGCTGAATCATCAATCTTGAATTTGCTGGATCTTCAACTGGTATAGGCTCTGGATCCAATCCCATCGGTCCCATGACAATGTCAAGTAATTCATAGGAGTCCAAAATTGTAGAAATTTCAAACTTCCAGAGTGTATAGTTGGTTCCATCCAGCTTCCCTTCAGTGAATGCAGGTGGACGAATTCGAATAGGTGCAGCATTAACATTAGCTGAAGCACCAAGACTACTGTTCGACGATGAAGCCATCATGTAATCACTCGAATAATCTACTGATATTCTAGTCTGCTAGTAGGCTAAAATAATGATACTTCTCAAGCTATTCAAACCTTATAGCTCTGATACCATGTAAGACAATAGTTACGCAATATAACACAGGAGCAATAGCAGAGAAGATAACAGATATAGGAGAATCTCAACAATTTTCTACTAGCAGCAAGTACAAAGATGATGGCGTTGTCCACCCGTGGGCTCTCAAGGTAGAGCTTAAATGGTGATCTAGACAACTCTAGATAGGGAGATACAAGGTAGAGGTATGCTGGCTCAACTCGGTGTCTTAGGTAGTGCAGAAGTCATGTATATATAGGATCATGGGTGGCCTGCCATGGACGGCTATACATGGGCGGTAGAGCGTGGGCGGCCACCGCCCGCGTAATTGCCATACACGGCTTAGACTGGTTGAACCGACCTAACAAATATAAATGATTTCTGACTCCGACAGGGAATATTCCATGGAATATTCCCTTTACCGTCGCGCCGGGGGTGCTGCCCCCGAACTCCCACCAGGGGGCCCGCTGGCCCCCTGGGACCCCCCAGCCAGGGGACCCGCTAGCCCCCTTGGACCCCACAGCCGGGGCTGCTCACCGCTGCCCCGGACCCCACAATTGGGGACCCTGGTAACTCCCTTTCCTTATAATATCTTACATGGTCCAATATGACCTTCATCCAACATTCAAGTTGGGATTCCCATCAATTGGGTAATGCACGCTTGGCTTCTCCTCATAAAGGGGGCCTTACAAAATGTGCATACAATCATGAGGGGTAGACATTGATCATATACTAACACACTATGCACTGTTCATTGTTCGAGTTCGGTTCGGTTATCAAATTAGTTTATCAAGTTCGTTTATCAATTTGGTTATCATTCGATTACTCACTGTGCTCATTGTATTCATTGTACCCATTGTACTCCCTATGCTCACTATGCTGAATGTACCCACTGTACCTCCTGTGCTCACTATGCGCTGTTCACTATTCGAGTTTTGCTTGGTTATCAAATTAGTTTAACAAGTTTGTTTATCAATCGGTTATCATTTGGTTACTCCAAGGCATCAACTAAGGCATAGAACTATGGCAGAACTTTGACATCTTTGGCTTCTCTGGCACTCATGGTTCTCTCCGTTCACTTTGGTTCCCTTTGGTTTTGTTGGCTATGCACGAACCAATTCTAACTTATGAGTGGCAATAAGTGCTTAGTTATTTCCCTAGTTAGCTTACGTATTTCTCTAGTTAGCCTACTTAGTTCCTTATTTAGCATGTAGGGGATTTGGACCCACAACCTCTTATTTCCAAGAGATAAGCTTTATCCACTAGCCTATTTTCACTTATTGATACCCCATTGCTTTAAATTAATATTTGACACAACTTTTAACACTCTCTTCACCTTATTTATTTATATATTTATGTCTTTATTTATTCAACACTCTCGTTTATTTTATTTATTATTATTATTTATTAAACACTCTCATTTATTTTATTTGTTTATATATTATTATTATTATTATTATTATTATTATTATCATATTATACACTATTGTTAAAATCCTTTTCACATCATTAGTCCTAGGTTTTGGTTCTATATAAGGCCATGGACCCTACCCACAATACTGAGGATATTGGTACATCAACCCTACGCAGGGTACCAATCAAGCAACAATTAGAGCTTTTGCAGCATGAAATCCAACATGCCCAAAACAAGATTAAGGAACGATGCTACACTCCAACAATTATAGAGTGATGATAATAACCTAGTTAGGGTGGAGAAGGCATTAGGATGGCCAATTTGTAAGTGAAGTGCATAACGTTCAGATTTGTATAGGTTCATACATAGATGAATGCACATTCTTAATTGCTCCTTTGTAGTCTTATGATGTTATACTTGTTATGCCTTTTCTTCATCATTATAATCCATGCATTGATTATCATACACACACAATTAGTTTTAAGTTTAACAATCAAGATATTTCTTTGTCTGCAATGCATGACTTCCAACCATTTCCATTAATTAGTCATACTCAAGTCAAGCATGCATTTAGGAAAGGCTACAACTCATGTTTTTGTCAATAACATAGTTGATTATACACATACACTTCCTTATGCACATAAATCATTTATGGATTCCTATCACAATTGCTTTATGGCTGATTTTCCTTCTATACTATCACCTTCCAAGGGATCTCTTGACTATAGAATAGAATTAATTCCTAGTAGTTCTCCTCCCCATAAAGCACCTTATATGCAAGGAATTTTACATAAAAAAGAAATCACTAATCAAGTTAAGGACCTACTCCACAAAGGCCCTATAAGACCTAGTTCTTCTTCTTTTGGAGCATATGTTCTTTTAGTAGAGAAAAAGAATAAGACTTATAGGATATGCATTGACTATAGAGCGCTCAATAAGATCACAATAAAAAACAGATATCCTATTCCTACGATAGATGATTTGCTAGATAAACTTCGTGGAGCACGTGTCTTTAGCAAAATTGATCTTAAATCTAGGTATCATCAGATACGAATGACACAAAATGATATTTACAAGACTGCCTTTAGAACTCAAACTAGTCACTTTGAATTCATGGTAATGCCTTTTGGACTCACCAATGCATCTGCTACATTTGCACGCATGATGAATGACATTTTTCTTGAGTATCAAAATTTTGTTCTTGTTTTCTTTGTTGATATACTTGTGTATAGTGAGAATGAAAATGGCCATGCAAATCATTTAGCAACAGCCTTCAATTTGTTATGCAAAAACAAACTTTATGCAAATCCTGAAAAGAGTTATTTCTTTAAAAAAGAATTAGAGTATTTAGGCCATATTGCTTCTAGTCAAGGCATTCATGTAGATCCAAAGAAAATTAAAGTAATTGAAGAATGACTTGTACCTCAATCTGTGAATGATGTATGCTCTTTTCTAGGGTTAGCTAGTTTTTATGCAAAGTTTCTAAAAGGTTTTTCTTACTTACCACTACCACTCACATTATTATTAAAGAAAAAAGTAAAAATTTGCATGGGGATTCACACAACAACAATCTTTTGAAAAAGTCAAACATGCAATTTCTCATGCATCTGTTTTGTAATTACCAAATTTTGCACAACCTTTCCATGTAGTTACATATGCTAGTGGTTAGGTATGGGTGATATATTAATGAAAAATTATCATCCCATTGCATTTGAAAGTAGGAAACTTAAACCTTTTGAAAAGAATTATAGCACATATGATAAGGAACTTTATTAAGAATTTATTAAATCAACTATTGATTTTTGATAGATGGGCTTCATTCATACAAAATTTTTAGTCTATTTCAATATCAACCTCACGAAGCTAATGTTGTAGCTGATGCCCTTAGTCGATTCCCATCCCCACAAATAAATATTGTTTCAATCAATAATATGTCTATTATTCATATTGATTCATTTCACGATGAGTCCTACTTATGCATTTGATTTTTATTTTTCACAAACATGGAATGCTTTCAATAATTCTGCAACATTTATAGGGAACACTACACTTTTCATAATGAATTTTTTTTGTTTCCAACACAAGTTATGCATCACACAAGGTTTTAGAGAATTTTTTATGAAAGAGATGCATGAACCACCATATATGGTCATAGGGGCATACAAACTGTAATTTTTACATGTAAAGAATTTCTCTTTTGGCCAAAGATGGAAAGGGACATTGCACAATATGTTTACCACTGCATTGTGTGTCAACCTATGAAAAGACATCATGGTAAACCATTTGGATTATTAATGCCACTTCCAATACCTAATGGACCATGGGAACAAATTTCTATGGATTTTATTACTGGTCTTCCTACAACTTCATCTCATAATGATATGATTTGGACAATTGTTGATAGGTTTAGTAAACAACCATATTTCATTCCTTGTAAAAAGACTCTTTCTGCATCTCAAGCTGCTAAGTTATTCATTAAATGTATCTTTCCACATCATGGTTTTTATTCTTTCAGATCAAGATGTTCGTTTTTGTAATCACTTTTGGGTTGCATTATTTGAAAATTTAGGAATTTAGCTCTGCATTTCATCTTGAAAGTAATGGGCAAAGTGAAGCTATGAATACTAGTATTTTAGATTTATTATGTTGTTATTCTTTATATAATCCAAGTAATTGGGATGAGAAAATTCCATTATTACAATTTGCATATAACAACACAACACATAGCACTACTAGATGTGCACCGTATGAAATTGTTTATGGTAAAAAGATTCCCACTCCCATGACTCTCACTCAAACTGATATACCTATGGTTGATTCTTTTGCATAAGATCATATTTCTACACTCCATGAGGTTTATGAGCACATTAAGAAGAGTCAAGAACATTACATGCATAATGTACATAAGAAATGAGTAGCTAAACAATTTAATGAAAATGACTTTGTATTGTTACGAATAATTATAAGATGTTTGAAAAATAGTTCATAACATTCTAAAGTTAATTTTGCAGCACGTTATTATGGACCTTTTCGTATTTTTCAAAAAACTAATGAGAGTGCTTTTAGATTAGACATACCTTCTCATTGAAATATGCATAATTCTTGTTTATTAAAATCGTTTAAGGGAACTTTACCACTCACTCCTATTTTAGGTGATCCTCCTTCTTTACAAGAGGATGCTTAAATTTTAATTCCAGAGAAAATACTTGATTATGATGTTACTACTATAGGTAATCAATATCATATATATTTAGTTAAATATAAAAATCACTCACTTGAAGAATCTCAATGGATTCATAAGACATCACTAACTCCACATTATGATCATTTGATTTTTGCATATCATTCACAGTCACAATAAATTCCGATTTTCCAATTCCATGCATTTGTTTTTACATGGAACATGCTTATGATTGTTCAGTGATGGGACATGTGACTGGCCATCCTTGTCTACTTTATTTTTATCAATTGAGGTCAGTTTCTCGTCAACTGGGGGGCATGTTATACTTTATGGAATAATGGAGTATTATATGAATTTTAATGTCTTGAGAGTTTTAATGTATTTTGTGTTTTGATTTAGCAGGTGAAGACTCATGAGGGTGTGAACACGCATGGAATTATTCAAATATTCAGAAGAATATTTAGAAGCATGTTTTGTAAAAATAATAGATTGTTTTAGAAAGCAAGATTTTTCTAAAAATAGTAGATTTCTTGAAAATAAGTGATTTTGTAAATAAAGTAGATTTTCCTAAACACATGCTTTTTGAAGCACTGCCCTCATGTATCTTCTATTCACGATGTTATGAAAAATACATGTAAATAAAAGTGCTCTGATAGACTCATCCATCAGAGTATATGGGGGGAGATTGTACCCAATCTAGTGATAATTCTCTTGTCTCTTTCTATTCTCTGAGTACTTTTATGAGAATTCATTTCTATACTATCCTCTAAATACATGCGTTTGTGAGATCCGATCAACATAGATAGATAAAGTTGAAATACTTCCCCACATTCAAGTGCTTCCGCTTCTTTCATTACATCTTCCAACATAGATGAAGTTTTGAAGGATTTGAAGCTCTCAAGAAAACTAGATGTAGGAAAAACTTTGATAATCCATAAAGATCGTAGAAATCTTAAGTGGTTTACGAAAATATGTTGGAAGAGCAGTAAATCATATCCTAAAGGTATCTTGACGCCCCATGGAATAACATAACACACAAGTTGTGTATTTGAATGGTGAAGACCTAAGGAAAATGGTTTCTTGTATGAAGCATAATAGATAGATCCCCAAATAAAACCCATGGGTAAATCATTGAACATGAGAATCTAAAAAAGGGACCAAATCGAGAAAGACTTAATCTTATCTCTAATTTGAATAAAGAGAGAAGAAAAGCCCCAAAGACCAAGAGAATCAAAGATCAAGTTGAAAATTAAGTTTGATGAGATTATAGTCACACCACATTAAATGGCTAACCAAACATACTTGAAAGGCAAGTAAGATTAGTTGTGGTGTATACAAGGAACTTAGCCCTTGCTATCATAAATTGGTACCATAAGTTATAACATATAGAGAACATTCGAGTGTTGCCTATTGTGGTGGATGATATGCAATTTTTGGAAACATTTTTTTATGAAAGGTATAGATGAAGACTTGATCATAGGCACTCAAAAGTTTCTTACACAAAATCATCAAGAATTTGAAGTATCTTGTCCATCTATTATGTCCTTGACACGATTCAATCTGGGTTACGTAATCTATAAAAAGATCTACAATTTTTTAGGATATTGCAAATATTGGTTCCCATTGAAAGTTGATAAAAACATGGCTACTTGGTTAGAGGTGTATCACTCGCTCGAAGGTGCACTTTATTATTTGGTAGTGCATGAAAAAGGGTACATTAAAGGTACACAAAAAATGGAAGTGTACCCAATCTTGATCAAGAATTAACACTTACTATATCAAAAGTGCACATTACTTAATCCATCATGAGCAGAAGATCATCAAAACTTGAGCCACCAAGGAAGCTCTCTGCTTGTGTTTATCACCAATCACTTCAACCCATCACTTCCATCTTATAACCCCAAATTCCCAATCATAACCTCTTTCTCTTAGTCGTCCATTCGTCCCATCCTAGTCCCATTCATCCTTCATGTTTCCCAAAATTCTAAATACTAAATCGTTTCACTACCTAAAGTTTGAACCTTGTTCGAATGTCTTTTATGTGAACAAGCTAACCCAAAAACGATACTGGTCCAACAATACCATAACCTCGCTAGCTAAGAAATTATATGTGTACATGTTTCAAAGTAGATACATCCATAGTTTGATACCAAAAAGAAAAGCCTAGAAATTCCTCTTTGGAAATCATAGAGCGTAAAAGTTCTTTTGCTAGTCATAATCCCCAACCTTCATGTGGCAGGAAGTTAGGTCTTGATGGGTCCAATTTGCAAAGATTTGGATGTATGCTAGTGAAAAGTACCAATCCATTTGAGCTTTCGTTTGAAAATGCTAACAAAGGTTAACTCAAGGTTTCAAGGAATGCACCAAGAGAGATATCAAGCAAGAATGCCACCGTACAAGCAACATGCTCAAGTAGCACATAGTAATGTATGAGTTAACAATCAAGCCAATCCTCAAATGGCAAACACTATGCCAAGAGTGCTAGACCTAGGATGATTCCTTCAACCATCCCAAGTGGCAAAATACATGAAAAACTACTATGAAAGGTCTAACTATCCTTATGAACATGTAGCCAAGTTTAGACAAGTTGTTAGGGTGGAGGACATCATAGTTTTTTTTCACACAATATAAGGCAGATTAACCCTTGTAGAAACAACATTGTCATGGTTTCAGCCCTTGATGTTAGAAATGTATATTCTCTTAAGGAAGACTTTATTGGTGAGTTCTCAAACAAAGGCGTGAAGCATGACTCAACATCTTTGATATATAGCTTTAGACTAGCCAATCATAAGTTTGTAAGAGTTGTGGTCATATGATTTTGATCATATGTAAATTGATGCCCAACATGCAAGAGTCCACAGAAGAAGAAAGTGATCTCTGTATTCCTAGAGGGACTAACCAACGAGGATTCTCTTGCATACATTTAGAGGATCACAACCTTGAATGATTGCCTTAGATAATGTGTGGATTTGGAAGACAATCTAGTTGCGAAACTCAAGATTTCACACACCAATACCAAGAGTGAAAACTCAGATTCCTCTAGATAAACAAGAACTTTAGTTGAAGAGATAATTGAATTGGTGGTTAAGAAGATATAGATGGAGAAAGCTAAAGAACAATGGAAGTTACCCTACGGACAAAGACCTCAACCACTTAAGAGATGCCAAAATTGTAATCGACAGCACCCCACTTATATGTGCAATAGGATGCCCATGTATCAACCTATGAACTACAATATGCCACCTCAACTACAATACTAATAGCCACAATATCAATAGAGGCAATAATATCAGACTGGGCCCATGTATCCACTTAGGGATGCGCATGGAAACCCACCTAGAGGCCAACAAAAGTATTATAGAGAGCCTTATTATGGTTAGCCTATATATAATCAAGGAAATCAAGAACTTGTGAGGCCTATTTTGGATCAACATCGGGCTCCATATACAAATGTTGTACCAGTCAAGTACATGGTATAAAACATTGAATGAGCCATCATACATGTGGAATCTACAATGGTAGACACAAGCCCTAGATATTCAGAAGGAAGATCTTAACCATGGTTGAAAGCAATAACTTATTTTGTCCTTAGATATTCAGAAGGAAGATCTTAACCATTGTTGAAAGCAATAACTTATTTTGTATGTTAGCTATTGAGGATATTTTGGGTGGTTCTAGCTACCCACTGTGGGCATACATGATGCATCATGTATTGGTAGCAAAAGGCTTATGGAATATTGTGAAGGGTGTTGAAATGCATTCTCCTACACTTGCAAATACTATAACAACAAGTGATAAATGTGGTATCAAGGATGATTGTTATCATAGACCCACAAATAAAATGCCAATGAAGGGTTCATCAACATCAAGTGGCTTGTATCAACCATCAAATTATCAAACTGAATAGTGAATCAACCAAGTGTATGTAGACATGTCTTCACACAAATCTTGAGATCAAAAGAAGCTATTGAGGAAAGCCATCATGAGAAACATGCACCAAAAGGTGCCAGGACACTCTTGTTGGGTAGACTATGGACTATGACGTGTCAAAAACACCACAAGAGTTCACAATGAAGATGGATATGAAGAAGATAGAGGCTAGAAGCAAAAGTGATGAGATTCATGCAAATGACAAAAAGACATCTAGGTCAACCGTTTGGTTCATATCGTACAAGAATGGTTTCACCCCATCACAGAATCCTACTTGCTTGAGATTTGATGCTTCAACTTGTTGAGAGCGATGAAGCAAACCTTCAACATTTCCTAACAATAATTTATAGATGGTGTTTAGGGCTTTGCAAAGAATCTTCTACCAATATTGTATGGTATCCTATAGATATTCTGGAGGGGAAGCCATTGATGGAAAGTTGAGCGAGTGTTTATCCACTAGAGAAGAGGCTCATTTTATTTCATACTATTGTGAGGTGCATCACCAAGGGGCTGATGCATAAATAGGGTTGAGATTTACATGCTTTAGCGTGTGATCCCCAGTGCCTTGCACAAATGGATGCTTGGAAACAAATTTGCACCTCCATTTTGGGTTATTATGTTCAATCCTTTGAAGTGAGGTATGTGCGATTTTATTAAGAGTTAGATTACACATCCATTTGGATCAAGATATATTTTTTCAATGATTTCATAAATGATTTGTACACAAATGATCTCCTTTGGAACAGAGTATGGAGCCAAAAGGTATGGTAGCTTATGCTTCACAAGTTTCATAATGAGTCTATTGTCAATAGTGTCATTCTCAAAATCACTAGCTAGTGCTTGTAAAATATGGTACCTCATTTTGTGTGTGTCATCCATGCAGGAAATCACTTTAACCCATGAGTGTATATCATCATTTGGAGAGATAGATGTGGTGGGCTATATAAGTGGAGAATGCATATGTAAATGTTGGTTGGCTACCTAGTTTTTGTCAGACATATTTTACATAGACAACCATCGTATGCTGGTGGAGTTGACTTTGAAGCCCTTGCACTTGCAGCATGACTAGCATGTTCCTCTGTAGTCAATTGATCTTTTTGGCATAGTTGGTTTAATAATGCAAAGTGTTGTGCCTCTAATTGAGCAATCCTTGTTGACATGTCTGTAGGTTGGATTTTAAGTGGAGAATCATTGACCAAAATCATTTTTTGGGCTCTAAGATCCTCCCTAAGTTTGAGATTCTCAGCTTCTTGGTTTTTAATCTCCTCTTGCATCAATTGAATGCACTTGTCCTTATTCTCACACTCCATGGAAAATCTTTTCTTGAACTCAATTAACTTTTTAAGTTGTGCCAATATATCTTTTCTTGTCTAGTAGATGTGGAATCCTTGTTTTTTTATTCTTTAAGAGCAAATTGCAATTCAAACATCTATGCTTTGATTACAAAGATACATGAATCCTATTCCCCAAATGCCTCTTTCACATAATAGATGGATGTGTTGGTTGAGATGACTTCCTCAAAAATAGTATGCATTTCAAGTTCTAGATATAATTATGAGTTGGGATGATTATGAGAAGCTGAAGCTTCTGGAATTATGGCACATCTCACAAGTCTAGCGTGGTGTATAACATCTACTGAGATGCACATTGATTCTCGAAAAACTAATAATGGAGTATGCACAAGTGCTATTGAGGGCTCTAGTTGAAGGCCTTTGATGGGCTGAACAAGATGAGCAAGGAGCAGATGGAGGAGAAAGAGAGAGAGAGAGAGAGAGAGGAGAGAAGAGACACAGACACATGCGTGGAGCCTCGAAACCCAGATAATCATCTTCTTAAAGCAATGCTCTATAATATATATATATATATATATATATATATATATATATATATATATATATATATATATATATATATATATATATATATATATATATATATATATATATGTGTGTGTGTGTGTGTGTGTGTGTGTGTGTGTGTGTGTGTGTGTGTGATTTTTGTGTGTTTGAACATAGGAGTAAGGTTACATGAGCCTTACATTCCCAACAATTTCCCACTTAAGGGTCAATGTGACCATAAGTGGAAGCATATACAAAGAACGATATAAGACTATATACTAATGTACAAGAAGAGTCTGGATCTCAACCCATACCAATCAACATACACCAATTTCTTCAACAAGGTGTATCCATGCACCTCTAAACTAATATCAACAAGAGTCGAGCTCACATTTGATTGATGCAAGAACTTATGAATTTCTTGCAAAGCTCCTACTCACTCTATGCCTATGTCAATCATCGAATGATTGACAACTATAAGTGTGAATGCCTCGGTAGTAGCTGCAATGCCTGGTCTCGAGCATAACAACTTACACATCTGACTCTTAATTGCTGACAAAACATGTGCTATCATAGCTAACATAAACATGTCAGCCATGCCTATATCCAAAGCATTCAAAGCACCATCACCAAGACAACATGTCTTCATATATCCATGCAATGTCTATCATGAGTGAATCCAAGAATGACTGCATAACCCATGAGTCCTCAACATCTAAATCAATCATCCTATCAACCAAGGATGTGCCTAGCTATGCAACTTGAAAGCTAATATGCTCTACCACACATTGTGTATCATGTGAGCTATCTCGCTCTACCACACCAAGTGTATCATCATGCTCCACATGAGCTAAGTACACAACATCAACACTAAGGTCAAATTGATGATCTAACTCTATATGAGTGTAATTAGAATGCTCTACTTGAGCACACACATCATGATCTAATGCATCCAATTGATCATCCAAAATATGCTCCATGTGAGTATCTATATGATCAAGAATCATGCTCTATATGAGCATCCAAAACTTGCTCTACATGTGCATCCGTCTAAGCATTTGAATCTTTCCATACATGTGCATCATGAATGTCAATAGACCTGTCTATAGGTAGAAAGACTGAGACATGAGGACTCTCATATTGCACATAAGGATGAACTTCCACTAACCCGAGTTTATCTCTCACATAATGTACTTGCAATGGATACATGTGCCCAATCCTAGCACCTCTGACAAGCATAATCTCTCCCAAATACAATTGAAAATGGTGCTCATGAACGAATCCATAACATATGCTCTCGTGTAATTGGCCATTTGAAATCAAGCTCATAAGGAATGAAGGAACATAATGTAAATTTCTGAGTGTAAATGATGCTTCACTAGGTAGCATAAAGCATACATCTCTTGCACCCTCAATGTTATACATGGAGCCATCAAACTTCCGCACACATCCACGACACTCATTTGAGACTCAAAAAAACCACTCAGAAACTAGAGTACATGGAAAGTGCCTAATGCATCAAGAAACCAAGCCATATGTGTGCAATCCAATGAACAAGAGAAATCCTTAGATGAATCATAGGAGAAAATGACATCACCATCATTGACATAATTAGCTACCATAGACTCTCTTGAAGCCACTAACTGACCTACATGATATGCGTGTCTTTGACATCAATATCACATGAGCCTGAGCCAACATCGTGGAGTATCACCCTCATGACCATAGTGCCAATATCAAAGCCATGGATGTGATCTATGTCTCATATGAGTCAATGGACTCACATACATATCATGTAATCTCTATCATAATGCACTACTCATCTCCTCATACATCATAGGTTCATCTATAGAATCTACAAGCTATAGTCGGAAGCTATCCAATTCATCCATATCCATCCATATGTGGTTGAGCATGTCACGAGGCCTTTGTGCATCTCTATGCATAAACATGTGTAACCCTGCACAAACCAATGGATGCCACATCTAATTTTTCCATCTTCAAAATTTAGTGCCATCAAAATGAGAAGGCACCATGTTGACAAGCCCAGAGACTAGGAATGTGACAAGAGACTAAAAAAATTTCTCTATCACCAATAAGATCAAACCTCAAATCCATATGCATGACTTACATCACAAATGTCTCATTGGAGAAGAAACCATGTGAACCACTTGTCACATAACGATCCATCTAGCATGCACACAAAACCATGAGCATAAGCTTGCTCACTAAGGCTCGTAAATGATTAAATAGACGTGAAAAAATCATGGGAAAAATTTGCTAGAATATCCCTTGTAAGCTGAGCAATGATGATAAGATAATGAACAAGAAAAGAAGAATGAGAAATGTGCCACCACCTATCACCGATCCAATAATATGCAATGTTCAACATAAACACCAGTAAATTGATGGAAATGCACATCAATACTCTAACCATCCACTCCCACTTGAGAAAGAATCTTGCCAAGAACTGGTTCCACTTATCATAAGTCACTTGTGGTCTTTTCCAAGTATCTAGATATGAAATAAGATCCAAAGCTTTCACAAAAGCTTCAAGGATCCACTAGAGTACTCTTCTCTCATAAATGCCAACAAAATTTTGCTAGGATCTCCTCTGTAAAAGTAAACTATCAAATGAATGAACATAGGCTAACACAATAGGCAATCCAAGTGATGAACAAATGTGCAACCAAAGCTCCAATCTAGATCATGTACCTGCAAAGAAAACAAGAACATGCAAGTACCAACCAAGGCTCCAATCAATCTCCCACAAAATTGTGTACCATCAACAAAAAAAGCCATATCCAAGTGGTACAAACAAAATATGATCACAATGCCACTATAGATTTACTAACAAGACCATGATCTCAAACCAAAGATGAAACGGCATAAATTGAAAGCAATACCACAATGCCATTATACATGTCAAAACTTGACATAAGCCTCTCTACTCTCATATGGAGGAGCATCCACATGATTCATACATAGTCAATGCCTTCAAGCTCTAAAACTAAGAGCTTACGCAACAAAAAATCTCTCTCATGGAAGCTCAAAGCAAAATGAAACTTCAGAAGTAATTAGGGTTTCTATGATAAAAATTTGATGCTCTATATCTTGTTGTTTCAGGTGTTGATAACCTTAGAATTCTTGGTTATCATGAACCTTGAAGAACTTTCTCTTGAATATGCATGGACACTTAGAACACCTTAATCGGAGGTGTGTAGCTCAAGATACAAGAAAAATAAGCATATGCTATCATCTTCATCTTCAAATGCAACACTGTTTCTCTATATTTTGTGTTTTTTATGACCTTTGATTCTGAATTTGATTTTTCTTGCATTGTTGTCATCAGGCTCGATGGCTATAAGTTTTGGGGCCACTACATTAGAATGGATTTCGTAGAGAAGCGGCCCCAACAAAGAGGCTATGGCGATAGGTGCAGAAATCATGGACAATACAAGAACAATGTTAGCGGATTCACAAATTCATCTGCCCAACATAGCAGCAAAACTGTTTTTATGATTGAGTGCAAATCAAGGCATGTCTCAACCACTACTGGTCATTCACAAGAATCATCATTATAGACAGATATGATATCTTCGTCTAGAGGCATGGGATACAAGAGCAGCTCTAACCGCAGTGATAATGTACCCCATGCATCTCCATCTATAGTTGTTTCCTCTGACCATGGAACTACATTGTATTCTTTTGCATTTAATAACCCTTCTTATGTTTGAGAGGATGAACCGTCCATTACTAAGCAATGCTATTCATCAGACTTGGATGCATCTCAAAAAATTATCCACCTCTAATCAAGTTTCACATTCCAGTACTAATTATATATCACATAGAGACCTAAAAATGGATCATATTAGTAACATGGCGTCTCAGTAATCAGAATCATGATGGTGTAAGGAGCAAAGTTGTCTTACGTAACCATGAAAGCTTTCAATAGGCTTCAACAAACAATGATATAGACATGTTGCTAGGAGGACCGCCTTATAGTGAGGATACCAAAAATTCATTTGTTTATGATTGCAGTGAATTAAGCTTAGTTTCAAACAAGAAACGTATGCACCCCAACCATAGTCCCCCAACCTTTGACCTACAGTCATGCGTGAATTTAGTGTAACAAACCAACACAAAGGTAGCATCCAAGTATCTTTAGCACCTATGAACAAAGGCATTGTGCACTCAAACTCTTCTTATGATAATAATCATATGATTAATCACAAGATATCAAGTTATCAAGCCAATTTCCAACAAGGTGTCTCTTAAAGCATGGATGTTTAGTCAAATTCAAGAGATGCAGGTTACTTCAACTTTCCAAGTAAAGCAGATGAAATTGTTCCAAGCTCTCGTCATTATTTCTGAGACTTTTGGTGGCCCTGGAGCTTCTGCTTATGTGCTCAATAGCAAGGAAGTGAGACATGTTTCTTCTTATCCAAATGAATTGGGCCCTTATATGCCTTCCTCATCCATTAGTGCCTTATCTTATGTTGATCTACCAATAGAGAATCATTCTAATAACTTGATTTTCCCAATGTCTAGTGGTCCACATCCACCTGAAGATCCATTGAAGAAGTTTGGTGTAATCTAAGAGTGAGCCTTGTTCCAGTAAAATTTCTTTTCAAATTGTGTCCCATGTATGGGTCTCGTGAGCCTCCACCTCAAACCGATTGATTGTAGGCAATCTAGCAGATCTTTGTCAACTCTTTAGTCAGTTTGGCCATGTATTCAAAGCTAGGGTCTTGTGTGATGCAGGTAATGGAAGATCTAGAGGCATTGGGGTGGTTGCCATTTCAGTTGTAGAGGAATCAAGAGCTTCATGCAGAGCTTTAGATGGTCAATATGTTGAGGGATGCCCCTTGAAAATCAATGTTGTGACATTCAAACACTAGCTCTCAATTATATCATATGATGGGGTATGAGGAAAGGGGCTATTATAGGGGAGAAGCTCAGAGACATCATGGGTAGTGCATACTATGTTGCTCCAGAGGTTCTCTGTTGGAACTATGGTCTAGAGACCGATTTATGGAGTGTTGGTGTTTTACTCTATATGTTGCTCAGTAGCATTCCTCCCTTTTGGGTAGAGTCAGAGCAAGACATTTTTCACGAAATCTTGGAAGGCACACAACATCTTTCATGTGACTCTTGACCATCTATCTCACATGAAGCAAAGAATGTCAAAGAGAGATCAACAAATGGCTTCAAAATCTCTGTTCCTGATGAAAAGCTTTAGATTTGACTCGACTTGGAGCACGAGATAGCCTGAGGCTTGAAGCAAGACTATGTCTTTATGGAAATGACCTTGAACAACACATAATTCTGATTGAGGCTAGCCTTGCTTGGACTATTAGCAACAAATGCCACGTAGAAGGTGGGTTCTTAGGAGCTGATGTGATGCAAACGCAAATCTAGGATAGTCAAGCAAGACAACAGGTTTGACTGATTGCATCCGGAGCACCTCCTTGTGGACATTGTGATATTCTTGACTTGTCTGAGAAGGTCATAGGTGAGGTGACTAGTGGTGGATTCTTTTCATCTTTTCCACTCTATTCTTTGCTTTCCTACCTTGCAACGATGAAGCTTATCCTTCGATCAAAAGAAGCCTACCACGCAGTTCCTGTCAAGCAACTCTAGCTGCTATTGTTCATACTCTGAGGGCTTCCCTCTTTGTTCTATCTTCTCGAGCAATTGTCATCAATTTCTCTATCCCTTACAAGCTGAGTTCAAGTTGTGTACGTCGATTTGCGTAGTGTCTATGGTTTCACTATGTTAAAATGCTCTTTTACAGTACAGGCATTTAAAGATCTATCTCAGGTTCTTGGGAGTGGTAGGGGTCTGATAAATCAGAGGCCCGGTAACTTGATTTTCCCAGTTAATTATTCCAAGTTGCAATACGGTAACGCTCACAACTCTGCTTATCACGAATCACTAACGCAGAATTCTATTTACTTCTTTCGTCGACTGACTGTCTTACTCAGATTAATACCCATCACCGTACGTAACGCAGAAGTTATTATCTTCCGTTATACAGACTTATTATCACACTTAAGCTTACGGTGTTAATCACAACTTAATGTAATTAAACAAGGTCCAGAACGATAATACTCAGAATTGAAGAAACTGCGCTACGGCAACTCCACAACTGCAATCGCCCAGACAGACAGTCTGGCGATACTCTGCATCGTCACCGGAGTGTCCTTTCATTAGTTGATAAAGTGATACAACTCTTCGCAGCGACCTTTCGATTCGTGTGGAATACGAAAAATAGGAATTACAATGTAGGAAATTACAATATGCCATCCGGCGGCTTACACTGTCACGCACAGTGGACTTGAACACGCAAGTTTACAAAATTTATGGCTCTTCTACTGTACCCTGAATATACATTGTTCCGGCTAACTTAAATGTTCTGGCAATTTTCTGCTTCAGCGAATCCAACATCTTTTTTAGAATCTCCGGTTCTACAAGCTGACCATCAGTTCTAACTGAACTTGGGGCAATTACTTGACTCATCAAAATTTCTGCCTGTGTTTGCAGAAAGGCCTCTTGCAGGTAGAAATTGTTTGCCAGTGCCGCATCTTGACGTAATCTCATCTCATTGATTTGATCATCTACCCTTGCAAGTCGGTCAGCTTGAAAACCTAGTTGCTTTTCTCTTCTTTCCAACTCTTCAGATTGGAACTGCATCGTTTTGTAGTAAGCGTCTATTTCCTTTTTCATGCCTTCCAGTTCCTTCTTCAACTTGAATATTTTCCCAACTCTTCATGTAACTCTTGATCACGCTTAAACAAGGTTTCCGTAGTTTTATGCAGTTCTGCTTCAGTTTTAAGAACATTACTGGCCAGAGACTACGAAGCTTCTTCTGAAACACTATATGCTTCCCGTGTGCTATGTAGTTCATTCCCTATAGCAGTCATTGCATCTGTTTTATCAATGATTTCCTGTTGCAACGTGCTAATCTCGGTATCTTTTTGACATAGTAAAGCATCTTTCTGTACTAGCTGATCTTGGAGCTGTTGAATCTAGAAATGTAAACCATAATTTTTTGCTTTCACCGCATTGACTTCTTCCTGTAATGGAGTAATATCTGCTTCAAGGGTATCAACCTTATGCTGCAATTCCTAACGAATATTCTCAGTAAACATTTTGAGTTGCACCGGAAGCTGCTGTGAAAATTGGATAAGCATGCGTCCCATGGATTCTAATCCTGTGAACATGGGAATCGGAGGAAGGAGAGGAGGAAGTGGCTGGGATGAAGAGGCGGACAAGAGATGAATGGAATCCGGTGGAGAGTAATTAGGTGAGGAGGATGAAGCGGCAGGTTCTTCAAGAACAAAGGGTGGAACAGGGACAATGGGCTCAATCGGAGGCATGGGTGGAGGAATGGGAAGAAGAGTGTTGGATACTAACGCGGTTTCAGTTGATTGCTGCTTATTCACTTCAGTACTGGTAATAACAAATTCCACCAAGATGATCACTGCATCAAGAATTCCCGCAACAATATCTTGTACATCTTCGTCGGTCTGGTGCTGAGTCTCCTCTCGAGAAGGGCTTTCTTTAGAATCAGCAACAGACGCACTATGGTCCTGTTGTCGGATGGGAGAAGACTGGGTAGACGAATCAAGGTGAATTGAGGTGGCAGTGTCATGGAAAATGTCTTCTTCATTTCCTTCTTCATCATTGCCAACGGTTGAACCTTGCACTTGACTGTCAGAAGAGCTTATTCGTCTGCGTTTCCAGCGAAGGAGTTGGAAGAGATCTTCATCTTTGTCCTCATCATTCTCGAGTACTTGAACAGACTCCTCATGGAACAAAATTGGAGCATTGGGTGGCGGTTGCGCTGCTTGGAGGGCCTGAAACAGAAAAGTAAGAATGTGCAGAAGGCGAGAATGCGGAAGGTCTCCCTTGTTAACATGCTTAATAACCATCACGCACTCATGGTGAATGCGCCGGAAATAAAATGAAGCAAAATTAACAGGCTCCCGAGAAGCCATGTCAATCATCGAATAGAACGGCCGTGAAATTCCGTAAGTGCGTTTCTGGAAATTCAATATGGCCACTAAGAATTGTAGGGTAGTCCGTTCAGGATCTGGACAATAGAGAATGGCGTACTCATTCGAGGAGTACCTTGGGAATAATTCTATCATAGTGGCTATCGGAAGAAGAGGACCATTCTCCTGTCCTGCCAGAGAGAGTCGGAACGCTGCAGCGAAGGACTCTAAGGTGATGACTACTCGAGATGGTAAACATGTAATCGGCCATCGCTGCTCCGTAGCAGGTGTAGCAGCGATGGCAGCAATAATCTGGGCATAAAACGGGTGACATTCCACTGAATGCCAAGGCAATTCAGCGAAATTGTATAACCCACAGACACGCAAGAACTCACCCACATCATGAGGGAGTCCGTAACGGAAGGCAACAAAATTGGCTAACGCTTCCATGATGCGTACACAAGAGCACAAAAACACAAATGCACAATAAACACAGAAATCACAACGCACAGAGCACATAGACTCAATAGCGATTAACAGCGAAAAGAAGAAGATTAAGTAGATACTCGGCAACGGGAGGCGATCGACAAACCTGAATCATCGCGCGGCGTTGAGATGATACCCTTCATAATTACGACGTGCATGCATGTGCAGAATCGATCACATAGGGCGGCTTTTAATCATAATTAGATATCAAAACGAGGATATTTACAGACGACTATCAATCACAATGCAAAAATAGAAGAAAGGTAAATGCCACGTGGAAAAACGAAGAACACGTCAGTGAGGGTCAGGCACTTGCTGATACGGCTGCAACTTTGAACCATTGATTACTTTAGGAAGAGGAATTCCGGTCAAAGTAGTCAACCAAAAAGTAGCTGGGCCCACTTGTTCACTAATCCGGTAAGGGCCAAACCACCGTAATTTGAATTTCCCAGCCGCACGATTTGCCTTAGCATTGTAAAATAGTACAAGTTGGCCCACCATAAAAACTAGAGTCTTGAGAAACCGATCGTGGGTATGAGCTTGCCGCAACTGGACTTCTTGAAGAGTCAGAAAACTTTCCCAGCGATGCTCATCTAGGTCTCTGAGTGTGTCCAACCAAAATGGTAAAAACTCTTTGGGTAGCAACTTCTGAGTGATGGCCACACGTAAACTGGGCACTACAACTTCCATTGGAGCGATTGCTTCCAGCCCAAAAGCAAGCTTGAAAGGAGTCAGTCCGGTTGCTACTTTGTATGTAGTCCGGTATGCCACAATCAGCTTACGAAGCATAGTCAACAACGTTTTGTTTGTACTCTCAGCTAAGCCATTAGCACGAGGATAATATGGTGAACTGAATTTATGCATAATCTGAAAAGTGTGTGTGAGCACTCGCATTAAATTATTAACAAAGTGTGTTCCTTGGTGAGTGACAAGTTCCAAAGGTAGTCCATAACGTGGGAAGACGTCTTTCATCAGGCATTTTGCCACTGAAACCGCTGTAGCGGACTGTAAGGCCCAAGCTTTGGCCCATCTGGTAGCATAATCTGTGCAAGTTAGGATGTAACAATTGTTGCTGAGAGTCGCAGGTGGGGTAATTGGTCCAATAAAATCAAGACCCCACTTCTGGAAAGGTTCCAAAGGTAATACAGGTTGGAGAGGGAAAAAGTGACGTTGTAAGGGCTGTCCAGTGCGTTGACAATTGTCACACTACTGCACAAACTGAGTTACATCCTTATACATGGTAGGCCATCAAAGCCCACTGTGCAGAATTTTCCGGTGCATAAGATCTGCTGCGAAATGTCCATCGGAGGGTATTGAATGTGCCAAAGCAATAACCAAGTTAACTTCATGTGGGGGAATACAGCGAAGCAAAGCACTAGAATGATCCATATAGTACAACTGTCCGATAATCAACCGGAATCTGCGACTATATACTGCAATTTCTCGGCGCAACGAAGGAGGAGTATGAGTAGGGAGATATCCATCCGTTAGGAAAGTTAATAACGTATCATACTAGGTAGGCGGCACAAGAAGTTTTGCAGGTTCATCACATTCGGACTCAGTAGCATAAATTGCTGGTGTGGTGTCATCAACACCCACCGGAGCTTCACCGAAATCTAGTCGAGAAAGAAAATATGCTAATGCATGTGTTGTGCCCGGTCGATGAATCACGTCGTAATCGAATTCTTGTAATAGCAAAATCCATCGGGCCAAGCGACCACCTAGATGTTGTTGCCGGACCAGATACACCAGTGCATCATGATCCACATGAAAGGTAAATTTTTGGCCTAGCAGATAATGCCGGAATTTCTTCACCGAATACACCAATCCGAGATATTCGCGTTCGGTCACTGAGTAATTCCTTTCTGCAGGAGCGAGTCTTCAACTTGCATAGTAGACCGGCCGGAACCATTTATCTGTTTGCTGCATTAAAACACTGCCAATGGCAATATCTGAAGCATCTACAAAAACATGAAAGGGGCGTTCCCAATCCGGAGGTTGTAGAATTGGAGCCTGCGTCAATAATTCTTTTAGTCGCTCAAATGCAGTTTGACATTCCGGAGTCCATTGGAACTGTTGTGGAGTATTCGTCATTAGCCGATTAAGTGGCGTTGCTAAATGGGCAAGACATCGTAGATGTCGACCATGCCACCGAATTTGACCCAAGAACCGCATCACTTCTTTCGGCGTGGTAGGCACGGGTGCTTCCAATATTGCCGCAACTTTTTCTGGATCAACTTGTATGCCTTGTGCAGATATAATATGTCCAAGGAGTTTACCACAGGAAACCGCAAATACTGATTTCGCCGGGTTCAGGCAGAGTCAATATTCACGGCATTTCTCAAAGCAACACCGTAAATGATACAAGTGTGCTACAATCTTGCCGAATAAAGAGAAGTCATCTAAATAGACTTGCATAAAAGAAGTGAGGTAGGGTGAGAAGATTTCCTGCATACAGCGTTGAAAGGTGCTGGGAGCATTCCTTAATCCAAACCACATAACCGTGCAAGCATAAACACCCCAATTCGTAATAAATGTTGTTTTCGGTATGTCTTGTTCGGCCATTCGTACTTGGTTATAACCACTGTACCCGTCCAAAAAGGAGTACATTTCATGTCCGGCCACTCTATCAAGCATTGTGTCGAGAAACGGAAGCGGAAATGGATCTGGTACCGTGGCCGCATTCAATTTTCGGTAATCCACGCAGATTCGGAGCTGTTTATTCTTCTTTAAAACAATCACAATCGGAGATATCCATTCCGCGTGTTCGATTGGTACGATGAATCCGACCCTTAGTAACCGATCGAGCTCTGCCTTGACCTGCACTGCATAGTTAGGATTCATTCGGTAGCTGGATTGTTTAATGGGCTTCGCCTCAGGTTTGAGCACGACCCGATGCTGATAGATTCGAGGATCCAGACCTTTCATATCATGATAGTCCCATGCAAAAACATCAGAATACTCACGCAATAGTCGGATCAAATCTGATTGAAATGCCTCGGCCAATCCGGCTTTGATCTTAACCGGTCGCGGGTTAACTTCATCCCCTAAATTGTAGGTGACTAACTAATCTTCTGGAACATAGAATTGTCGAGGTTTCACAGAATCGTCCGCTGACTATAAAAGTTGCTGCAGAGTAGCTCCATCTATGGCAACATTTTCATCTGCTTCTTCATCTCCGGTCACAGGGACAACCATGCAGGCTATCGGACTCCAGTTGTCTGCTACAGATTGCAGATCTACAATCCCTAAGGAGATCAAATCTTTATTGTTCTTCAAAAATACTTCTTCTTTGTCGTCGGATTAGCCATCCAGCATGTGTACCGGCTCTGCTACATAAGATCTGGCATGAAGTTCACAAGGCTGAATGGCATCCAGTTTGACAATGTATTTATGGTGGTTATCCTTAAAAGTCAATTCCTGTGCGGACCAATCCTGTATGACCTTAGCCTGTTTTAACCAGGGTCAACTGAAAAGAAGATTATAATCAAGACTGGACTCCGGTAGTTCTAAGACGACAAAAGTCATCTTAAACGTGGTGCCCTGCAAAGTGATTGGGATATTCCTTACGAGTCCCACCGGATGGACTCGAGACTGGTCTGCCATTCTGACAAAGAATTTCACAGGCTCGATTTGCATCCACCCAAACTTTTTGCAAAGAGCTGCAGTCACTATGTTTACACCAGACCCACCATCAATTAGTACTTGAGTAATCTTGTGATTTTTGTACCATACCGTAATTAAGGGGACCGAATGATCCACCATAGAGTCATTATCCGGTTGGATTGTTGTTGTGGCAGGAGTACTGGGAGATCCAGGACTGATCTGTTGCTGAAATTGTTGTCGAACTCCCGGCATTAATGCAAGTAACTGTCCCAGAGGGAGAGTAATAGATGCTATAGATAAAAGTTCCCATACCTGATCTGCTTGCAGCGTACTTTTCGCCGAGTCTAAAGTCGATGCCACTGTTTTCGGGTCAATGTTTAATTCATTCGGCCGCGCCTTCGACAAAGGGACCTGTGTCACCGGAATTGGGTCGGGTAACACGGTTGGTTCTTCAGTGGTCCATTGACTAGCCTTTGTATACATGCGTTGCTGCTTACGAATACCTGGTTCAAACACCTTAGCGGCTGGTTGCAACTGCTTATCGGATCTGGTCTGGACCACTGCCGCTTGTGATTCCACAGGTGAGATATAGACCATATTGGTCATCGGGTCCTGACGCTCTTTCTTTCTTTTATCATATTCGGCTGCATCCTTGCGGTATCTCCGAATGTGACCAAGCTCACCGCAAAAGTGACATCGAGGTGGCGGCAGAGATGTACCTTCCGCTGCTGGGCCTGGTTGCCATTGATTTGTATTGAAGTTGTTATTTCGTTGTCCCCGGTAATTTCGGTATCCTTGCGGTTGGTTGTTTCGCATCTGAGATGGTACATAGTGGGTGGTCGGCTGCCCTGGTTCTTGGATAATAGTGTTTACTGCTGCTCGTCCCTGCACCTTGGCATTATACACATAATTTTCGGTGGAATGTCCGGTGGTATTGCAGATAGCGCAATACATCTGGTTCAGGGCACATGTGGCACTAGTGTGTCCTGGATTTTTGGATCTAGTGAAATACATTTGTTTAGCCGGGTCCTCTATAACGTTCTTGGTAGCCTTGAGCTAATCCAAATCTTCAGTGAATCCTCCAACCTTGTGTTCGAGTTGCAGGGCCATCGCGATGACAGCATCTAGTATCATAGCACCCATATAGTGGATGATCATAATTTGCCTTAATTGAGGAATTAAACCGTTAATAAACCATTGGGTTATCTCATCATCCGGTAGATTAGCATGTGCCAGAGATAATTGTCTGAGATGAGTTCTAAATAATGTAGCGTACTCCTGGACGGTTTGGTGCGGCTTCTGTCTATTGTTTTGCAAGTAATCGAAAATTTTGGCAGGGTTCTTCTTCAGCCGGAACCTCTACAGAAACGCATCCCTTACTGCCTCATAGGTAACGAAGTATTGAAATCGTACTCTGTGAGCCACCTTGCTGCTTCATTAACTAATGTTGACTGGAAGACGATGGTCTTGTATGCCGGATCGGGTGGATGGTTTAGCACTGCATAACTTATTTCAAAGGTGCGTACATGGGCATCAGGATCGTCACCTGGAAATCCACCGAACTTGGTGTAAGTTACCCCTGTCCGGATCGGACGAAGTGGAAGTAGCTGTAGCTGTTGCTGTTGTTGTTGTTGCTACTCCTGCTGTTGTTGACCACTCATGGTGCTAGTAGTGGTATTGTGGTTGTCTCCTGAGTTCTGGGGAGGTGTTTCCGGTCCTTCGGAGTCTGTATGGTCAGACTGCTCACCTTCCGGAGTGAAAATAGCGTTCAATCGCTTACGAATTTCCAAATCGAAGAGCCTATCCTCAGCTTGGATATCCCAGGTAGGCAAATTTACCCCGAACAGTGGTGTCCAAAATGAAGATTCACCAGGAAGTATCACACCTTCACCGGAAAACTGTAAATTCCCTGCAACTAGAACCGAACTGGCACGGGAATTTGTCGAACTTTCCCCAAAATAGGGTATTCTTTCACCGACACTGATCTCTCTGGGCAACACAACTTTATCCTCCGAAAGATTCGAATCCTGACCCGACGGTGTTGGGTCAACCGCACACTGCGTTCCTGTACACTCCAAAGTTACTGTGCCTTCGACAGACTGCACTGAAATTTCACCGAAATTTATCAGAATTTCCTCACGTGTCACCGGAATGATACCGGAATCGCTGCTAACTGGCTCCGATCCTTCGATTACTGGGCTTAATGAGCCTACCCTTCTGCCTCCTGGGGGTGACCCTAACAGATTCGGTACCGCCCAGGGGTGTTGGTCGCTTCTATATTTCGGGTACGACTCGCCGGACCGAGTGACCGGCATATATCACCTCTACACCACTTGCGTACTGTTCCACCTTACTACTGATTCACTTTCTTTGGCCACTTTCCCACAATCAATTTGCAACAATCTGTTGCCACCTTCCCACAGACGGCGCCAGTGTTAAAATGCTCTTTTACAGTACAGGCATTTAAAGATCTATCTCGGGTTCTTGGGAGTGGTAGGGGTCTGATAAATCAGAGGCCCTGTAACTTGATTTTCCTAGTTAATTATTCCAAGTTGCAATACGGTAACGCTCACAACTCTGCTTATCACGAATCACTTACTCAGAATTCTATTTACTTCTTTCACCGACTGACTGTCTTAGTCAGATTAATACCTGTCACCATACGTAACGCAGAAGTTATTCTCTTCCGTTATACAGACTTATTATCACACTTAGGCTTACGCTGTTAATCACAACTTAATGTAATTAAACAAGGTCCAGAACGATAATACTCAGAATTGAAGAAACTGCGCTACGGCAACTCCACAACCGCAATCGCCCAGACAGACAGTCTGGCGATACTCTGCGTCGTCACCAGAGTGTCCTTTCATTATTTGATAAAGTGATACAACTCTTCGCAGCGACCTTTCGGTTCGTGCGGAATACGAAAATAAGGAATTACAATGTAGGAAATTACAATATGCCATCCGACGGCTTACAACTATGATGGACATTGATGGGAATGAAGTGAGCTTAAGCACTTTTAAAGGCAAGTTTGAAGGACAAGAACCTAGATCTACTCAACAGATCAAGGAAATTATGAGCAAATTTTATACACTTACTAGCTATTTGAGAATGGGCTTCATTGTGACATTACATTTGAAGTGGTTGGTGAGCTATTTCTTGCACATAAGCTTCTGCTTGCTGCGAGATCACCTGTCTTCATAGCTCAATTCCTTGGAGCTATGCTTGAAAAAGAATCCCGAGGTCATCCATGTGAAGGACAACGAACATTCTGTGCTCAAGTAATGCTTTACTTTAGGTATAGAGGTGCTTTACCTCAAGATTGTGAGCTTTCCAGAGCTGCCTCACCAACAACCTATTTGCTCATGGCTCAACATCTTTTTGCAGTAGCAGAAACTTTTGCAGCTGTAATATAGTCCGATGGCTTTGAGCATTTGAGGAAGAATTGCCCTTCCTTGTGATGCGAGCTTTTGAAGGTTGTGGCTGGTATCAAAGATGTTTTTGAGATAGAGGTTGAAAACTCCTCTAAATGCTATGGATGGGTCACATGTGAATGGGCATAAAATAAGACCAAGAACCTACCTTGTGAACATATGGTTAGTGGCTTTAGGCCAGCTGCTTTATCAATGTAAGATTGTGAATAAGTTCATGTTTTTACCTACATCAAAATATTGCATTGGAGAGATCGTTGCAATGACCAGAGATGGAGTTAATGATGCTCTTGCCTTAAAACTAACTGATATTGGTGTAGCTAAGGGCATCTCTGGTATAGAGGTTGCCAAGGAAGCCTCTGATATGGTCTTAGAAGATGAAAACTTCACTACAATGGTCTCAGTTATATCTGAAGGCTGTGCCATTTATAATAATACGAAAGCATTCTTACAATACATTATTTCTTTGAATATGGGGGAGTTTGCATCCATATTCATCCCAGTTTCTTTCGGCATGCCAGATGGATTAATTCCTGATTCAACTTCTATGGGTTAATCTGGTAACTGATGGTCCTCCAACAACTGCGTTGGGGGTTCAATCCTCCTGATACTGAGATTATGAAGAAAACACCAAGGAGGAATGATGATTCTCTCATTATTCCATATGTATTTCTCCGTTATGTGGTCATTGGCCTCTATGTGAGTGTAGCAACAATTGGTATTTTTGCCATCTGGTATGCACATCCTAGCTTCCTAGGAATTGACTTGTCTACAAATGACCACAGTGTTATTCCATGTAGTCGATTGACTTCTTGGGGTGAATGTCATACATGAGATGATTTCCAAGTGAAAATTGTTACTATATGCTCAAGGATTTTCATAGTTGATAATCCATGTGACTACGTTTCAATGAGGAAGGTAAAGGCCATGACCCTCTTGCTCTCATTGCTGGTCGCCATCGAGATGTTCAATTCATTGAATGCATTGTTTGAGGAGATAAATTTGCTCGTGATGCCTCCATGGGTGAACCCTTATCTTCTTGCTGCCATGTCTATTCCATTATGGTGTCACTTTTTCGTGGCAAGAATTTCATGGGTACGAACTTCTCATGGTGTTTGTGGTGTAGTAACATCTTGAAATTTTCAATGGACTTTTGGAGATGTTGCAAAATCCATTGTTTGCATGATCATGTTAGGGCCCTATCTTACAGGGTATACTTAGACAATTAATGATTGATTTGGGCTCTACTTCCTACTAGTTTGGGGATTGCTTATGGATTGGACCGTTGGACAGGCCATGATTTTCCATCTATGTCAAGCTACATTTGTCTACCATGGTGGGTAGGTCAACTATTATTTGGAACACCGCCAACTGTTATAGTACTGATTGTTCTATCTAGCATAGCTAGGCTAGGGATAGCAATGGTGAACAACTTTAAAAGTATTGAAGGAGCTCTGAATTGATCTCCACCACATCAACTTTTATTATGGCAATAAAAAACAATGATGGTCTTGACTCATAATCAAATACAGGGCACGAACACGAGTGTCTCATCTGTCAACATGGAGGACTTTGAAATGAGATATGTGAGAGAGATATTTCTTGCATCGAGAATTTGGGGAGTGGTTATTCTATAAAGTCTAAGTGATATATGCTGGGCTACCCACTTGACCAAGCTCTCTTCATAAAGCTATTAGAAGAATATGAAGCTGGGGGTGAACTTTATAGAGGCTATCATTGTATTTGTAAGCTTGATTTGCCATTTTTCCACCTTGGATGAGTGAAGAAAGCCCTCATCATGTGCAGCAGCTAGTTGCATCCTTCATGTTTGAATAATTATAGCACAACTTGGTGTCTATCTGCACATACAATCAGTTGCCTTGGGATAGGCCGGATCTGGAAGGTAATTGGTGTTTTGGCAGTCAACCCTCTGCAGTAAGAGAACAAATCATGGTAGAAATGGATATCTAGCAAAAGGAGGAAGTAGGTCTTGGGTAAGATTGGCTGGATTCTGATTAGGTGGTTTTCGTTTCTCACTTCTCATTCTTTGTTCTCTCAAAATTGGATGTGTATGAACCTTTGATGTTTTGATATTTTGAAATTGTCTTGACGTGCAATTAAGTAAAACAAATCTCTTTGGGGGGAAAATAATTAAATGAATTAATGCATTAGGGTAAGTGAAAGAAAGGAGAATACCTTGACATCTTACTTCTCTAAGGTTGTCACTAAGCATGAGCACTCTAACTAATGAAAGGCATGGTATCCATGGTCAAACATGAAGATCCATTATCCATTTGTATATCTAAAAACTCTGCATGTGATAAGGATAAATGTATCATTAAATCTCTAGATCAACCTCAAACCACACAACCGAATAATCCATTGCATGAACATGTTGTATGTATAGTGTCTGAGACACACACACTCAACAGTCGCTGTGAAAGCTGCCCTATACTCAGCTTCACAACTGGAAGTGGCCACAGTAGGCTACTTCTTGCTCAACCAAGATATACATGAGCTACCAAGCATGAAGCAAAAGCCATTAGTGGACACACGAGTGTCATAGCAACCAGCCCAATCTGAGTCAAAAAAAGCATGCAAATCTGGCGGTAGTGATTCCCCCTTGGGATAAAACAACCCAAGTAGCCGAGTACCACTCAAGTAGTGAAAGATGTGCTTAACCTCCTGCCAATGCTTGACACTTGGGCAATGCATAAACCTGCTCATCTGTGAGACATCAAACTCAATATCTGGCCGAGTAATGCATAAGTAAATCAGGCATCCAATAACCTGCTGATAGAGGACAACATCAAATGCATCTCCAGCATCATGAAGACTCAATTGTAAATCTGTCTCCATAGGAGTGGCAACAGGCTTACAGTCTTCAAGGCCAAAATGCTGCAATAATGTGTCAATATATTTCGTTTGACACAAAGCCAGTCCACCATCAACTTGCATAAACTAATGCCCAAATAGTGATGCAAATGCCCCAA
Organism: Ceratopteris richardii; assembly: GCA_020310875.1. NCBI lineage: Eukaryota > Viridiplantae > Streptophyta > Polypodiopsida > Polypodiales > Pteridaceae > Ceratopteris > Ceratopteris richardii. The sequence continues at coordinate 193,595,760 of CM035412.1, forward strand.
ATTAGACATCTCAAATGAGGCATGCAAATCAGCCTTAAAATCAGCAATATGCTTGTCAATAGGACCAGTGAGCAACATGTTGTCAGCATAGACAACAATGATCAGAAGCACATCATTAGCACGCTTAATATATAAGGTGCTTTTAGTTGGACTGTTCTCAAAACCATGTGCAATCAGATAGGCATATATCTTCTCATACCAAGCACGTGGTGCTTGCTTTAAACCATATAATGCCTTTAACCTGCACACCTGGTTTTCATGCCCTTTCTGCACAAAGCCACGGGGCTAGAAAACATACATTTCTTCATGCAAGTCACCATTCAGAAATGCAGTTTTTAATGTCCAACTGATGTACATTCCAACCATGATGGGATGAAAGTGCACAGATGCTCCGAACAGTAGTCATATGGCATGTAGGTGCAAAGGTCTCATCAAAATCAATGCCTCTTTCCTGTGCATAACCCTTTGCAACAAGCCTAGCCTTATACCTGTCAATTGTTCCATCAGGCTTATGCTTCAGCTTGTAAACCCACTTAGTGCCAATGGCCTTCTTGCTAGGAGGCAAGTCACATAAAGACCAAGTACCGTTCTTGATTATATCATCATATTCAGATTGCATAGCAGCCATCCAATTTTTTGAATCTTTTGCTTCATCAAATGAAACAGGCTCATTCTCATCACAGAGACTAGATGCAGCCATAACATAGCAATCTGATGCAAAAGAGGCACTATGAGAGCCTGATCGAGTATGATATGATAGAGGTGCATCTAATTTGTTGTCACGCAAAGTTTGCACGAGCCATTTTGGCATAGTCTTTGTCCCTCAATGTCTGCTCTCTCATCAACAAGTGCATCATGTAAATCTACATCAGAAATGGGATGATCTGCATCATCACATGAAACCTGCAAAGGCTGAGAAGTTGCCTCATTAGGACCAACACTAGACTGTCCACCTGTAGAAAGAGGAAGCAAAGTATCATACATGTCTTTGGAGCTAACATATATCTCCTTAGTACATGAAAGCAATGGCTGAATAGCATCTTCCATAAAAACAACATCAGGGCTAACCAAAATGCATTTAGTCTGTGGATGATACAGACGATAGCCTTTACTTTCATAATTGTACCCAACAAAAATACATTTTACTGCTTTATCATCCAACTTTCTACGATGTTGTTCAGGGACTAATGCATATGCCAAACAAAAAAAAACACACAGATGAGCAACAGATGGCTTGCGATCATGCCAAGCCTCATATGGAGTGATAGATTGTAGTGCTTTAGTGGGACACTTGTTAAGTACATATGCTGCACACATGACAGCCTCAAGCCAAAAACTATGTGGTAAAGCATGACTCTTGACCATACACCTCGCCATCTCCATGAGCGACCTCTTCTTTCGTTTAGCAACTCCATTCTGTTGAGGTGTATACGACACTGTATATTGGTGTTTTATCCCACGTTCAACCAGAAATGCATTGAAATGAGAAGGCATATTCGCTATGATAGTGCATTCGGAGGCCGAAACGAGCTTAGATCGTGATTTTTGCACCACAGAGCGAAGTCGTGTTTATCTGTGAAACACCTTGAGTATGCTCACCAAATATCATGCGAATCTGAGATTACGACCGGAGAGGTGTAGACGACGCCCTAGATGAAGCGGAAACCTGCTCTGATACCAACTGTTGGAGTTAGACATCTACGGAAGTAGGCGAACAACACAAGGAAAAAGAAGAAGCTTGGAGCACAACACACAATACTAAACGTATTACTAGAGAATGTACAAAGATAAGTAGCTGTCATATGATTAATATGGGAGTTTTTTAGAGAATGCCACATGGCATTACTATGACCACTCCACCTTGGTAGTGAGAGAGGAGGAGAGTCTCGGTATGGGACTGACGATCTTGGACGCGGCTGGGAGGAGAACGAAGAAAAACATCTGTGTGTGTCGACGGCAGCGAGCATGGCTAGCAAAAAGAAATTGGTTTTCTAACACTGGTATCAGAGCGGCGTTCCCAGGCGCTTCCGCGAGTGCAACAGATGGGATTCGAACCCACGCCACCAGGTTTGAAGGCACATGGCTTAACCAAGTCACCATTGCTTTGGGATGGTTTAGTCTTGTCTTCAACGCTCCTAGTTCAGTGCTTCTCTGCACTTACAAGAACCCACGGGAGAACGTGAAGCTCGCATTTGGAAACGTCTAATGGATTGGCTGCGTGAAGCTCTCAGCATGTGTACGGATGAACACATAGTGGAGTTCAACGTTAAAATATTGGGGAGTGAGATAGAAGATCTAAAAGTTAGATCATCAGAATTTAAAAGTCAAATCGGTTTCTGCCACAATGATCTTCAGTATGGGAACATCATGATGGATGATAAAGATGGTTCTCTTACCATCATTGATTATGATATCCAGATGTCCAAGAAAGACAAAGATTTATCAGAGCATACCTTGGGAGCCCAGACATGGACATCAGTCAGTCGAGAGTGGACAAGCTTTCATCTGAGGTTGATTTCTATGAGATGCCTAGTCACAAACATTGGGCTTTATGGGGCGCAAGCTCCTTCTCATTCCACGAGCAGCAGAGCTGATCCTCTCCATCAGAGTCATCAATCTCAATGTTCTTCCTATCGAGAATACTAGCACCGTTATGGATATATTCTACCATGGAGATCTTCTCTTTTGCATAGAACGGTGCATGTGCTCTCAACAAATGACTTATCCAAGGTCTTGATTTCAAATTACAGGCATGGAGCTTCATGTTAATCACAGGTATTATTATTTCAATTTTGAGAGGTTTGCATTTTCGAGAAGCACCATGAACTGTTAGGAGGCCAAGATCCGGGAGGGAAATCACATGTACGGAGAGTATGAGGTATATATATTCTCATCTAGGATCAAAGATTCCCTCCAAATACAAGAAGGCCAAGTTTAGAGTATCTCTAAAATACTCTACTTTTATGATTTTCACATAAATTTCAGGAGCTATTTTCATAAATAGCCATTTTGGGAAAGGGAAAAGAGAAGGTATTTTTAATAAATTTATGGAAATAATCATGCACACATATAGTATAGTGTATTGACTTCCATATACAATCAAGAAATCCATAAGATACCTCAGTTTGATGGGAGTTTGAAGCTCCACAAAACCCCCTTCCATCACAGTTTGACAAAAAAATTCAGCACCTAAATTTGGGAAATTCCCATTTTTGAAGAGGGAAAAAGAGGTGCGATAAATATGGATGGATGGGAAAAAGTATATTTACTGAGAGTATGGTGTATGGACTTCTTAGGCGAATCATTAGATTCATCAAAATGATAAGTTAAGGAGGGATTTTACTTCCTCAAAGACCCCCTTCCCGCACTTTTTGGAAAATTTCAGAAATTAATCTTTTGCCAAACTCCACTTCTCGGAGTAAGAAAAAAGATCATTTCGAGGCTTCCCATGGATTATTGTATATAATCCAAGAGAAATCCACATTTAGAGTGGATTAGAAGCTTGCTAAGAGCTCCCATTTAAGTTTTTGCATAAAAGCAAAATCTTGATTTAGGCCTCTTTTGGGGAGGGATTTAGCAGGCACCAAGGGAGGATTTGGAAGAGTGAAAATTGGCCTAAGCATCTTCATATACCACTCTCTGAGATTATGGAGAGAATTTTAGGATTTGCATGATGGAAGAATGCTTTTGGGCACCCCAAAAATCACATTTTTACACTTTTTCCAGCCCCTCCAACAGTCCACTAGTTTGACATGTCCCACTTGGAATGGCCATATCTTGGGCTAGGAAACTCCAAATTGGATGTGCTATGGCTCGTTTCGAAGAGCACAAGGTCTACTTTCAGTTTATGAAAAGAAATTTTGGAAAATAAGTATTTTTGCAGGTCTGAACATCTCTGCAAAATCTGAACAGTTTTGGCGACTACCTTCCGGGAGTCATATTTTTCAAACCGAGAAGGCAATTTGAGTAATTTCACTTCGACCTATTTGCACATGCTTTATATTTCAGTTTATGAACATTTGCAGGTCCTAAAGTGGTTTTTGCAGGTCTAAAGAAGGATTACTAATGCATTTTTTAGCTAAATTTGCATTATTTTTGTAATCACTTGACCATGCTTTATGTTTTGAGGAGTGCTCCGATATTTTCGGACACTTCAAAGTGTATGTTAGGACCTGAGGAGGAAGGTGCAGAGGTCTCGAAGCTTCTTGAAAGCAATTGGATGCATGCAATTCCAAAATCAAACTACTCAGGGACGTATATTTTATGCTTTCTGGCATTTTATTTATGTTATGGCATGTTCTGTATCTACATGCATGAAGGGAATTGCATACATCAAATGTTGATCATTGTTTAAGCTCTTAAAAGTATGGATCAACATGCAGGAAGTATGCTTCTTGATTGTTTGCAGGAAAGAAGATTACAGAAATCATATGGCTATGCAACACCGGGAATGGTTGCTAGCAAATACTTTTGTGTTTTTGCAGGTCATGGAATCCATATATAAGTTTATGGTGTGCATGCCATGGGCCTGTCAAGCCCTATGTTATTGGGTGGCCTGCGTGCCACTGAGCTATGGTTTAATTTTTTTGGGATTCCATTTCCTGGGGAAATGCTGTCGAAATTTTTCTTACCGCATGGCGTTATATACGCACTTGCTTTTAGGTAAGAGTGTTATGGCATGGTAACATGCCTATTCTGCAAACGTCAATAAGGTATACACATGCTTCTACGCATGTATTTGATGGACTTAGGACCATCATAGTAGTATATATAAGGCAACTTCGATAGTAGCAGGATCCCTATATATAATCCTTATGGATTTAGACCATAGGATTGCTAACGGAAGGAGCTACACCTTCACTACTAGTAATGTGCACAAGCAATCCTGTAGGTTCAGGAAGTTGCATTCAGGCTCGGGAGATACATTTAGGATAATCTCCAAGGTAGTGAAGACTTATTTATCTTCACAAGAGTCTCACAGTAGAATTAGGAGACTATGGGGTATCATGATGAATACCCAAAGAGTGACTAGTTTCACTCATGCACATCACTTGACCAAGTAGTGAAGCATTTTTGCTACACTACTAAGGAAACCAAATGGATGGGATCATAAAGATGGGTTTCATAAGATAGCATCGACGGATGCTTATGTGATTCGAGTGATGGTTAGGAAGGTCATAGGCATGACACTAGCTCCATGGTATAGAGCATAGATCCCTTAGTCAGGAATAGTTGGGGTACCCAATACATACATATGTATCTTGGGATCTACAGAGAGGTACCTAGGCTTAGTCTTGGTACCTAGGAACAAGTTGCTTTGGAACAAAAGGGATATCCATTGTCACATTGTTGACTAAAACCAAACTAACTAGTTCAAGGACATGGGACTCATTTCAGTCCACTGATATGATTTTAGTGTACGGGATTCATTGGAGTCCACCTATATATTCCATTATATGGAATAGATATTCGGTTTAGTGTAGGTATGACACCGTGAATTGGAAAAAGTTTTCACTGGTATGGGACGGTGGAAACGACTTCCCTTTGAGCACTCTTCTTCTATGGCCAGGAAGAAAAGGACTCATCATTCATGGCATCATGTCTCACTAGATCAGAGGAGAGCTCTTAGTAGACATCTCCTTAGGATTGGGAGTTATCCTTCATAGTTTAGGGAAGATTTATTCTTCCAGTAGAGAATGTGATAGGTGATTTTATCACCATTGGTATCACATACTCATTTTTTAGTTTTCAGGAAGGATAATTCCATCAGTTTGATTGGATCATATAGATCCATGCACAGAGTATGGTTGGCAGAGATAGTTCTTCACTATGGATACACATATGTTTACGGTATCATGTCACATCATTGCTCACCATTTTAGTAGAGGGCTTTGACCCTTATTAGGAATTTATTTTCTCCACTCTTCACTACATACACCTTCATTAGTTAGCGGAGATCTGTTCTCCATCTTCATAGGAATATGTAATGAGGGATTATGCATTAGTTATGGAAGAGAGGACTAAATAAATTCATGAGTTTCTCTTTTAAGGTAAAGAGAAAGTGGGAATCAGCTCAGAGATCCATGAGGGATCTTACTTTAGTTCAGTGATCCCACTTTAGCTCCTACTCTTTGAGAGAGAAAGAAAGAAAGGAAAATATGATTTCTTCATAGGAGAAGAATAGAGTATATTTTCCTTTATAGAGAAGAGGTGTTTGAAAAACATCTCTTAGTCTTTATTTGAGAAGGAATTCATTTCCTCTACTTTTCCATCTAATTTTCCTTCATATGGGAGTATGATTCTCCACTATTTTGCAAGGAAAAGTATGGAGAACTTATGTGCATGTTCTCACCTATGGATGAGTAGAGAAAATGGATTCAACAGAATCTCTTTCAAAGGGAAAGGGAAAGTGGAATAGTTTCCACTGCTAGAGCTCTTTTCCTTGGAAGAGATTATAGAGATAGACATGGAGAGAGTTTCACTTTCTCATTTAGATTGTCTAGATAGGAGTGGCACTCTTCTATTAAAGACAAGAGGGAGATGAGTTAATCATGATGGTTAGATTGAGTCTCATTTGTAAACTCTAGAGAGAAACAGTTATGCTATTTTTCAGTGATGGTCTTTGACTAGATGAGATAATCTAGTTATTGACATTAGTTAGACTGAGAGTAGATTGAGGATACTTCTCTTTTGAGTTTCCAGGAGATAGAAATATATCTAACCTATTAGGGTACCAAACTCTTAGTTGGTGTTACATCATGAGTATGATGAGTAAACATCAGTTAGGAGGATGGGTACTTAGGGATTATCTGAACCTCAAAGGGAATGCTTTCTGCATTCATATGGCAAACTACAGGGAAGAGAAATATTAGAGTTTGCACAAGTGCCAATAGATGCTCTTCCAATAGAACGTAGTCCAATGGTAAAGGATGACAAACCACAAACTTCTTGGTTGGTGAAATGTAGAGATTGCATTTTACCACCGTGAGTTAGATGATGGATTTGCATAGTTCACAAGGTAGTTTAGACAAAACTACTACTTGTGATTACACTCAAGGTTAGGAAGACCTAGAGTGGTATGAGGGCAATCTATCATTTAGTCTTAGATGGGTTTGGAGTCACTTGTTATGGGACTCTGTTCTATACTTCAGAGGATTTTATGGTTTATTATCTCCACTATGATACGGTCAAGCTTATAAGTTTGGCACTTTACACTTTCTTTTCATATTATTACTCCATAGAGGATACATCATATGGACTTAAGTCATTTGGATGATGTAGTTAGTTATGGGAGTGATAGTTTGGAGGTGAAGTGTACATGGGAGATAGTAAGCACCATTTAGACGGTTTCCCACCTTTGAGATGATCTCATTTGAGGCTTCTTAAGGGGAAGGATATGGGGAAACAACACGCAGAGATGACCATGTACATAGAGTACATGGGGTTCAGGGGAGTCCGAGCACTTTCTTCTACCATTACGGACATTTCATTTATATTTTCGAGGACGAAAATATTTTCAAGGGGAAGGAAATGTCATATGATTAATATGGGAGTTTTTTAGAGAATGCCACATGGCATTACTATGACCACTCCACCTTGGTAGTGAGAGAGGAGGAGAGTCTCGGTATGGGACTGACGATCTCGGACGCGGTTGGGAGGAGAACGAAGAAAAACATCTGTGTGTGTCGACGGCAGCGAGCATGGCTAGCAAAAAGAAATTGGTTTTCTAACAGTAGCCCATTAGGGCAATAGGTGTATATAAAAGCCAGGGGAAAGAAACCTCCTAAAGAGGGAAAAAAGTACCCCGGTGGTCCTAGAGCATTCACACACATCACTACCTAAATATATCAACATATATAAGATCAACCTTTGTTGAATTCCCCATGTAAAGATGAGTTTTACCTAAAAACTCACATAGAAGTCCCAAAAGACCCTTACATCAAAAAGAAGAAATCATGTTTCCCGTGTAATGCCAAGCAAATTTGGGTGGCCAAGCAATTACTTAGAGCCCAACCAAATCGTACCATGATATGGGTACCAAAGAAATCCCTTGTAAAAAATCAACCCTCTCACAGTAGACTTCATAATCTATGGTCTAGACCTACCATGCTTTATCCTCAAGAAATACCACCTCCCACCAAAGGATCCAAAACAATCAAGTCAAAACCCAAAAAAGATGCAAGGAGAAACTTCAAAGCAAATACCCACAATGCAAAGACATATTGGCGGCCCAAAACATCTTCGTGCGGCATCCATGGGTATCAAATCCAATCTTGCCCAATGCACAACATAGGTTCAAGATGCACATCAAGTATGCATGCCGATAGGGCCTCATAAAAAGGCCAAGCATTAGGCACACTAAGTTTAACCCAGGCACAAAGAGGGTGTTACACTTATGTGTTCCTCAAGTAGCTTTGATGTTAACCTTTTCCCTATACATGGGCACTTTTTACTCTAGTGCTAGCTAGAGGTTTTTTCCCCATGTTACCACATACTTGATACTCTCATATGTGGTGGTACTTTGTACTTAGGGATATTATTCAGCCCTTACTTCAGTTTAGTTCATCGTCAATAGAGAGAGCTATTCCAGCCATCATCTTCTGTGTGTGCCTTGTTGCATTTGTGCTCCTTGTGTGTGCTTCTTGGTTGTCTCTTGCACTTCTACACACACCCAAGAGTGGTATCAGAGCAGGTTCAACTCCTTCTCAAGTTTCAGTTTTTCGCATCGCGGCGCATGCACTTTTAACAGTGCAAATCGATTTCGGAGCATAGAATAGTGAATTTCAGGAGGCAAGAGGCATTTCCAGCAGGTGCCCTGGTGCCCTAAAGTTTTGACCCCATTTTGAAGCCATTCATGCAATCAGAATTGCCATCAGAGTGTAGTTTGTGAGCTGAAATTTCAACATTCATATCAGCTTTCGTCAAAGTGAAGATTTTGTCACATTCTCATTCTTATTGTGAAATGGCGGGCATCAATGACTTGTTTGGCATGCTTCAAGCTAAAGATAAGCTTGATGGGAACAACTATCGGATGTGGTCTTACATGTTGAAGCATGTTCTTGTTGCTAAACAACTTTGGAACATAGTGGCAGATGTAGATCGAAGACCCGCAGGTTCTTCTACTTCACAATCTACTATCACATATGGAGCTTCTTCTTCGATTACATTGGTTTCTCCTTCTCCACCTACACAGGAGTAGCTTAGATGGGATGGAAAAGATGCTCAATCTCATACATCGATTACGCTTTCTGTGAAGCATCACATAGTTCCACACATTCGGTCATGTTCTACATCAAGACAAGCATGGGATACTCTTGCTTCTTTGTACGCCGTGCGTAATGAAGCACATGTTGCATACATGAGGAAGCAACTTGAGGATGTATGTATGGCTGAAAATGAGTCGGTGGATGTGTATGTGAGACACATCAAGGACTTGAAAGAGCGATTGGCAAACATAGATGGGATTATTTTGGATGCATCACTCATTTCTACATTGTTGAAAGGATTACCAAAATCTTTTCAAAGCTTTGCTACTACACTCCGTTTGTTGCAAAAGGAAATCCTAATATGTATGCATTTGATGAGGTTGTTTCTCTTCTTTTGCAAGAAGAGCAATCTAGAGTGAATAGGAGTGGTTTGATTGAGGGAACCCAAGCGCTTGCTATCTCACAAAAGGGGAAAAGCACGTATGGTTTAGCTTTGGGTTCATCAAAACCAAAGCCTCAACCTTCCGCTTCCACTCATTCCTCTAATGATGGTGATTTGCAAAAGAAGAAGAGATGCAAATATTGTCGAAAGGCTGGTCGTACTATTGATGAGTGTAGAAAACTTGCTAAACGCAATGAAAAGAAGAAGAAATTCGGCATGTCTATTGCTGAAAATTCAACAAATGTAAAGAATGATGAAGCTAACATGGCTCAAGATTTTTGGGCATGTGTTGCTACATGTCATTATGATGCTTCTTTGCATTCTAAATGTATGGTTGTGAGTGAGGTTGATTCGGATTGATTCTTTGATAGTGGTGCTTCAAAGCACATAACATCATGCAAGAGATCTTTTGCCTCTTTGAAAGATGCACCCAAAGGAGGACATGTGGTGTGTGCAAACAATGCCTCTTATCCTATCATTGGAGTAGGAGAAATTGAGCTTACGGCTACTGATGGAGGTGTGATTCTCTTGAAAAATGCATTGCATGTGCCCGGTATAAAGAACTTAATTTCAGTTCTGTTGATTGTCAAAGCTGGACTTCATGTACACTTTGTTGATGATAAGTGTATGGTTCGATTTCAGCAATGGTGATGTTATCGTGATGTCCAGTACATTATGTAATGGTTTGTATCGCATGGATACATACAAGAGGGCTACCTTGAATTCCTGGTTGGTCATACTTCTTCCATGGCTGAAATGGAGCTTTGGCATGCTCGTTTTGGTCACTTAAACTTCAATAGTTTGCTTTACTTGCAAAAGAAGGATATGGTTATTGGTTTGCCTACACTCGAGTCCATTGAAAAACATGCATGTGAAGGTTGCATTCTTGGAAAAATGCATCGTCCTTCTTTTCCAAAATATAGTCACACACACACACTACAAGAAAATTGCAGCTTGTTCATAGTGATGTATGTGGTCCCGTCAAGACCCCATCTTTTGGGAAGCATGTAGATTGTGTTACCTTCATTGATGATGCTACTCGCCATACATGGGTGTATCTTATGAAAGCAAAGAATGAGGTATTTTCTTGCTTCAAATCATTTTTAGCTATGGATGAAAATTTTTCTTCACAAAAGCTTTTGACTCTACACACGGATTGTGGTGGTGAATACATGTCACATGAGTTTAGTGCTTTTCTTCATGAAAGAGGTATTTCACACCAATGTATGGTGCCATATACACCTCAGCAAAATGGTGTTGCCGAGTGTAAAAATAGAACTCTACTTGAAATGGCATGATGTATGGTTAAAGGAAAGCATCTTCCTGATAAGTTTTGGCAAGCTACAGTGGCAACATTGAGTTGTGAAGCTGAGTATAGGGTAGTTTTCATAGCTACAGTGGAGTGTATATGGCTAAGATGCCTATTGATGGATCTTTGCATGGAGATTGATGCTGGTACACATATTCTCATTGATAGTCAGAGTGCTTTGGCTATTGCACGAATCCTAGTGTTTCATGCATGGACCAAACATATTGAGGTGCATTATCACTATGTGAGAGAGCGCCTTCATGCAGGAGATATTGATTTGGTATATGTGCCTACACAAGATAATGTGGCATACATATTCACCAAAGCTCTTCCATGGGAAAAGTTTGAAGCTTTTCACAAAGCTTTAGGCTTATTACCTTGTGGGGGCTGATTTGTCACTCCCTGTATGTGTTCACATCATTCGCTCCATGGGGGTTTGTTACACATGTTCCTCGAGTAGCTTTGATGTGAACCTTTTCCCTATACATGGGCACTTTTTACTCTAGTGCTGGCTAGAGGTTTTTTCCCCATATTACCACATACGTGATACTCTCATATGTGGTGGTACTTTGTACTTAGAGATATTATTTAGCTCATACTTGAGTTTATTTTATCATCAATAGAGAGAGCTATTCCAGCCATCGTCTTCTCCGTGTGTCTTGCTGCATTTGTGCTCCTTGTGTGTGCTTCTTGTGTGTCTCTCACACTTCTACACACACCCAACAGAGGGCACATATACATACATTGCAAAAATTTGCTTTTCATTTTTCTTTTCTCAGGTTGGTGGAGAAAGGTGTCATCCATGGCAATGGTTGATGAAAAAGAGAAGGTTCTTGGAATTGGACATTTGGAAAAAGCCTCATCATTGCCTCAACCTTGAGCACTTTGCTCAAGATCCATTCCATTTCTGCACCATTGTTTTTTGTATGCATCTTTTAGAGTATGCATAAGATTGGGTGTCATCATAAGACCGTGCATAGGCAATTTTACGTTTTCCACCCATGCATCCTTAGTCCCCACTTATGCACATGGAATAAGAAGAGATGAATTGAATTACATTCCTCTATTGTATATGTCATCACATTGCATCATGAAATTTTCATTATGTATCTCCGTTACTTATTAGAAAAAAAAGAAAGCATCTAGCATCCTAGCATTCACATCTTTATAAAAGAGGCAAAAAGAACCAAACGGTGGCCAACCTCAACACAAGGAAAAAAGCCAAAGTGAAGTAAAGAGCAAGAATGAAGCACTCCAAACAAAGGACCAAGGACTCAAAAGGAGTTCAAAGCACTCTTCTCAAACAAGGTCCACCATTAGCAAATGCTTTGTCGAGGATGACAAAGTCAAGGAGGGAGGGAGTGTTGATGACACGACATATTTTTTGGATCCACTCTTTTTCATCATCATTTGTTCTTTTTTCTACCTTTCATTTGTTTTAATGAGCACTCTTGTATAGGTGTGTGTGAGTGCCACATTAGAGAATTAGTGAGATTCATTCTCACTTTAGTTGAGAAATCCCACATAGCATGGATTTTGCCCATATTGTATATAAAGAGGTCACTACCTCGCATTTAGGAGAACATTCCTAGAGATAATGAGACCATGTTAGTTTGTGGAATGATTGGAGAGCTCTTGTTGTCTTCATGATGTGCTTGTGTGCTTGTTCCTTTCTTGTCTCATGCTTGTGACATGTTAGTTTGTAGATTAATGACGTGATTATGCATGTGATTAAGTATGTGTGTCATTAATGATACTTTCCTCTTATTTCATGCATAGTTTTGTTGTTAATCTCATGCTGGCGAAGCACCATCACATTTGTTGAATCCTTCCATGCAACATTTGGGTCTCATGAGATGCTCCTCGATTTGACAAGTATGAGTTGTGATGCTACAATGTCAACAATCACTCACATGGGAATCTGCTTGAATATCCAAATCATGCATTGTAGCATCACAAATGGGTGATTGTATCAAAGATGAGTGAGCTATGTCAGCTAGTTCCAGAGGTATAGTGATTGCTATGTCAAGAATGGCTTCTTCATGCTCATCAAGTGCCATTGGTGGTTCACATGAAGTGGGTAGTGTCATAATGGAAACCTTGTTCTTATTAACCTTTGGTGTGGGTTCTTCCTCAAACTCAGTTGGATGGTGGCTTCCACACTTGATCGCCACTTTAGTGTGTGACATAGTGTCAGATGTGAAGTTCCTAGTGGGCTACTATGCAAGGGTGTTGTGGGTGGGGATGAAAAACTATCAAAATGCTTCTTAATTCTTGTTTCCACCACAATTATAACTATTTCTTTTTGAATAAGGGAAGGTTGTGCTCCCTACGTCCTTGTTCCTTTAGCTACTTGTGTGACTTTTTCCAATGCGAGGACTTCTGCATTTGTATAAATAGAAGCAACTAGCTTATCATATCAATGGAAATATAAGTAACATCTTCTCAACCCATATATATATCTATCTATTCATCAATGTATCTATCTATCTATCTATCTATCTATCTATCTATCTATCTATCTATCTATCTATCTATCTATGTATGTATGTATGTATGTATGTATGTATGTATGTATGTATGATGTATGTATGTATGTATGTATGTATGTATGTATGTATGTATGTATGTATGTATGTATCTATCTATCTATCTATCTAACTACATACCTAGCTACCTAGCTACCTACCTACCTACCTATCCATCCATCTATCTATCTATCTATCTATCTATCTATCTATCTATCTATCTATCTATCTATCTATCTATCTATCTATCTATCTATCTATCTATCTATCTATCTATCTATCTATCTATCTATCTATGAAAGATCCCAATCAGGTACCTACCACTCTCCTCCCAAACTTACATAGCCCTTGCCCTTGGCACCTCTAGAATCTTCTCTAAGGTCAAAACACTCCTCATATGGTCACTCTGAGGAGATGGAATAACCTTGAAGATCCATGCTAGAGCCTTGGCTCCCTCGAGCTCTGGTCCTTGACCTGGCTAGGGTCCTCGACCAAATGCAGATAGACCAATGGTAGACCATGGATGTCTAAATAAATCTAACACTCTCTCCCCCTTCTAGAGATCACTGTCCTCAGTGATCAAGGAAAGAAAGTGTTTGCGAATCAGAGCTTCTGATTCCCAAGTAGCATATGTGAGTGGACGGCTAGTCCACACTACTAAATACTCTGGTATGGAGCGATTTCTTAACTTCCACTCCCTCTTATCAAGAACCTAAAATGGAACATCTGGCTGAGATGCTCTATTTTCTAAAGCAACTAAACCATCTACACAATTCTCATCTCGAGAAATGTATGGTCTCAACTTGCTAACATGGAAAACTGGGTGAACTTTGCAATTATCTGGCAATTGTAATTTATATGGGACATCACTAATCTTCTTGATTATTGTCCAAGGTCCGCAAAATCTAGGGGATAACTTGGGTTCGAACCGACTGCCAATGATGAACCAAGTGGAACCTGTAAAAACACACAATCTCCCTCTTGAAATTTTCATGGTGTTCGATGTCGATCTACAAATGCTTTTATCCTTTCAGCGGCTTGTTGGAGATTGAATTGAGCTATTTTTAAGTTAGCTTGCATATCTGTCAAAAATTGTGAAGCACTCGGAGATTTCCTAGGTAACCCAATGGTAGCTGGACTATGTGGAATAAATGCATAGATCACCTCAAAAGGTGCAAGCCTAGTAGTCTTGTGCTTCCAACTATTATAAGAAAATTCAACTAATGGGAGAAAACTATCCCAATATGTTTGCTTTTTTAAAATATATGCCTGCAGCATATCTTCCAGTATCTGATTAACTCTTTCGGTATGACCGTCTGTCTATGGATGCTCTCCACTACTCATCTTGAGTTGAACTTGAAGCTTATTGAACACGTGTTTCCAAAAATTTCCCGTGAACTTGGGATCCCTGTCTGAAACTATAGATCTAGGTAGACCATGCAGTCTAAAAATATTCTGAATAAATAGTTCCACAACTTGCAGAGCCTCCACTGATTCCTTTGTAGGGATAAAGTGTGCCATTTTACTCAAACGATCAACCACTACAAGAATAGCATTCTTTTGTCATGGTGTCCTAGGTAAATCCATTATGAAGTCCATGGAAATACTATCCCAACAATACTATGGTATCTCCAATGGCTGTAGCAGACCTGGAGAACTAATCCTCTCTGCTTTATTAACTTGTCATTTAAAACATTGACTTATATAATTTTTTACATCTCTGACTATCTTTGGCCACCAAAAAGTATGTCTGATCAACTGCAAAGTTTTCTCAATACCAGGATGTCCTGCACAAGATACATCATGGTTCTCGAAAATAACCTCTTTTTTATACTTCCCTTCTTGGGAATTAGGCACACAAATCTTTCCCTTTCTTTTGAGCAAACCTTGCTCCACTTGAAAATTTGAGAATGCTTGATCTTTATCATTTTGTGATAACTTTTTGATTATAGATTGACAATAATCATCTTCAATCTGTGAATCTTTTTGGATTAAATCACTATCAAGAACTGTGATGCTAATCTGATGCAAAATACAAGATAATGCATCTACAACTGTATTCATTTTTCCTTTTCTATATAGAATTTCCATATGAAATTCTTGCATCAACTCAACCCATCTAGCCTGTCTCCTCCGAAGATCAGGCTAAGAACAGAAATACTTCAATGTGTGATGATCTGTGCATACTTTAAAAGTTGCACCATATAGATAGTGTCTCCAAATCTTCAAAGCATGAACTATTGCATATAATTCTTGTTCATGGATAGGCCAGTTTCTCTGAGCTGGAGAAAGTTTCTTACTTTCAAAAGCTACTAGCCTACCATAGAAACTTTCTGTGGATCCATTCTAATTCCATCTGTAGAAATTATATGTCCTAAGTACTCAACCTCAGATAAACATAGCTGTGTCTTCTCTGGGTTGACGTACAAAGTATTGTTATCCAACATTGAAAAACTATATGCAACTGACATTCATGTTCTTCCAAACTTTTACTATAAACCAACATATCTACAAAATCAACCACAAACTGACCAATAAAAGGACGAAAAATATCATTAATGATCATCATAAAAGTAGCTGGTGCATTAGTTAAACCAAAAGGCATTACAAGATACTCATAATGACCAAATCTAGTACAAAAAGCTGTTTTATGTACATCATCATCCTTGACTCTTATTTGATGATAACCACTTTTTAAGTCTATTTTACTATATACAATAGCACCTCGTAGTGCATCCAAAATATAATCAATGTGAGGCATTGGATATCTGTGTTTTATTGTAACTTTATTTAATGCTCTAACGTCCATACACATCCTGAAAGATCCATCCTTTTTGTGAACCAAAAGCACTGGGGCTACAAAAGGTGAATAACTGGATCTGATGAGTCCTTTGTCAAGATACTCCTCGACAGTACGACGTACTTCTGTCTCCACTTGCAGACTCATTCGATACAGCTGTGTGGCCGGTGGATGAGCTCTTGGTACTAGCTCAATCCTATGCTCCACTTTTTTGCGAGGCGAAAGACCTGAAGGTAACTCTGAAAGAAACAAGTGTTGGAATTCAGTTTTCATTCTAGAAGCTAGCTGAGCTTCCAGACTAGTTTGAATCTATAAACTTAACAACTCTTTATGCTCAAAATATAAGAAATACAAATACTTACACTCTGCTTTTACCATCACAGAGGTAGATGCTCGTCTGTACACCTTGACATCCGGCTCTCCACAGATGATGATGCGGCGACCATTATGATTGAATTGATATATGTGACTTTGAAAATCAATAGTTGTCTTCTTACTTGCATGCCACTGTTTACTGAGGACGAGATCAAATCTAGCCAACCTGACGATCTCGAAATCTAGCTCATCTCTATAAGTTTGTATCTAGATTGGTAATCCAACAACTCGTCAATCCCAGATCTTAGATCCCTTCCAATCTACCAACTCTACCCTATAGGTGTATGCAGATGGAGTAGTTTTCAACTTTAGTTTCTTGACTAAGGAAGAGTTAATAACATTATGTGTGGATCATGTATCAAATAGAACTTTAACGAGATGTCCATGACTTCCCCACTCATGACAACCAACTCGGTGTCTAGAAACTGATACCCTTTCTGAGCTACTGGGGATAACACTACATCTGGAACATTCTTAACCTTCTTAGTCACTGTTATATTTAAGATGGGTTGTTTATCTTTAGATGGAGGATCCATCTCAGTGTCTGTAGCTATAGATATCTTCTTTTTTTTCTTAGGACACATCCAGTAAGCATGCCGACCTAGGCATTCATAACAAAGGCCCTCACGGCGAGGCTTTTCGTTCTGTTGCTGTGTCAAACTGGATCTCTGAAAAGCTCTATCTACCATGGATGCACTTACTTTCCTCTTCCCACAATTCAAAGTCTGAATGACATTCATATGTCTGTTAGATGCTAGAACTGAAGTTAAAGGCTTCTTGAATCTTATCCAAGTATTCTTTTGTCCAGAAGGTTGCAATCGAGAGTGTCGCCCATCCTCCAACACCAAAGCAAGTTCTACTGCCTCATTTACGGTGTGGCAGCGCTCCTTGCGCACAAGTGGATGCAACGTCTCCCTAAGCCCAAGAACAAATTTATGCACCTGAAGAAAATCAGGCACTTGATCTGGAATCTTCAACAAGATTTCCCTATATTTGTCTACATACTCCTGAACTGAAAGTTGTCTCTGTTGTAGGAAAAACCATGCATCTAGAGCCCTAGTACGCTCATCTGGAGGAACAAAATTATTGTAAAATATAACTTTAAATTCTGCCCAAGTGGCCGGTTCTATCTTATCTTGCTCTATTTTCCTCCACCATCAATGAGCAACATCCATCAAACTGTAAGTGGCATGATGTATTTTTTGTTTTTCATCCTCAATATTACAAAGCCGCAAACTCTGTTCCCACTTACTTATCCATTGCTCCGCCGCATCTGCCGTCCTCGCACTAACTTGTCCGTGGTACTTTAGTGGATTTAAATCTTTCACTTGCCATCTAACATCTCTACCAGAAGAAGTCCCCACATCTATCAATGGTATTTGTGAACTATATGGTTGAGCAGATGGAAATTCCACCTGCATAGGTGTGTCGATGGGTAGCACCTCTGGTTTGTTAATTGCTTGGAGGATCTTCTGAAGGGTATCCTCCATGCCTCTCACTTTAGCATTGAGATTCGTAATCTCCATAGTATAAGGTCGCTCAAGCTGGACCTCTTCCATGGGAGTTACAACCTCATCGGGATTCATTCTGTATAGCTGAAAGATTCCTCGACGACGACCCAAATTTTTGACATCTAACTTTCTCCTCATCTGCAAGCTCCCCAACGTAGTCACCCCCACTCTTTCCTCTAATTCTCTTGCGAAAAAAATCCCCTCCGACTCCACGCGAGCTCCACGATTTCTCTTCCAAACTTGCTTTCCAAAAAACTCTCCAGAAGGTGATGAGATGGCTCTCCCTCAAGGACTTTCCCCCTCTCTCACTCTAGCTCTGATACCAAATGAAAGATCCCAATCAGCTACCTGCCACTCTCTCCCAACCTTAAATAGCCCTTGCCCTTGGCACCTCTAGAATCTTCTCTAAGGTCCAAACACTCCTCATATGGCCACTCTGAGGAGATGGAATAACCTTGAAGATGCGTGCTAGAGCCTTGGCTCCCCCGAGCTCTGGTCCTTGACCCGGCTAGGGTCCTCGACCAAATGCACGTAGACCAATGGTAGACCATGGAGGTCTAAATAAATCTAACAATCTATCTATCTATCTATCTATCTATCTATCTATCTATCTATCTATCTATCTATCTATCTATCTATCTATCTATCTATCTATCTATCTATCTATCTATCTATCTATCTATCTATCTATCTATCTATCTATCTATCTATCTATCTATCTATCTATCTAAAAATCTATCTATCTATCTATCTATCTATCAATCTATCTATCTATCCATCCATCTATCTATCTATCTATCTATCTATCTATCTATCTATCTATCTATCTATCTATCTATCTATCTATCTATCTATCTATCTATCTATCTATCTATCTATCTATCTATCTATCTATCTATCTATCTATCTATCTATCTATCTATCTATCAATCTATCAATCTATCCATCCATCCATCCATCCATCTATCTATCTATCTATCTATCTATCTATCTATCTATCTATCTATCTATCTATCTATCTATCTATCTATCTATCTATCTATCTATCTATCTATCTATCTATCTATCTATCTATCTATCTATCTATCTATATGTCTCTATCAATCTATCTATCTATCTATCTATCTATCTATCTATCTATCTATCTATCTATATGTCTCTATCTATCTATCTATATGTCTCTATCTATCTATCTATCTATCTATCTATCTATCTATCTATCTATCTATCTATCTATCTATCTATCTACCTAACTATCTATCTATCTATCTACCTATCTACCTATCTATCTATCTATCTATCTATCTATCTATCTATCTATCTATCTATCTATCTATCTATCTATCTATCTATCTATCTATCTATCTATCTATCTACCTATCTATCTATCTATCTATATATCTATCTATCTATCTATCTATCTATCTATCTATCTATCTATCTATCTATCTATCTATCTATCTATCTATCTATCTATCTATCTATCTATCTATCTATCTATCTATCTATCTGTCTATCTATCTATCTATCTATCCATCTACCTACCTACCTACCTACATACCTATCTATCTATCTATCTATCTATCTATCTATCTATCTATCTATCTATCTATCTATCTATCTATCTATCTATCTATCTATATGTCTCTCTCTATATCTATCTATCTATCTATCTATCTATCTATCTATCTATCTATCTATATGTCTGTCTATTTATATCTCTCTATTTCTCTCTCTCTCTCTCTCTCTCTCTCTCTCTCTCTCTCTCTCTCTCTCTCTCTCTCTCTCTCTCTCTCTCTCTCTCTCTCTCTCTCTCTCTCTCTCTCTCTCTCTCTCTCTCTCTCTCTCTCTCTCTCTCTCTCTCTCTCTCTCTCTCTCTCTCTCTCTCTCTCTCTCTCTCTCTCTCTCTCTCTCTCTCTCTCTCTCTCTCTCTCTCTCTCTCTCTCTCTCTCTCTCTCTCTCTCTCTCTCTCTCTCTCTATATATATATATATATATATATATATATATATATATATATATATATATATATATATATATATATATATATATATATATATATATATATATATATATATATATATATATGTTGAGCCCATAAAAGTCACATTGGTCAAAGTCAATTACAGTCAAAGTCAAAAGGTCAAAGTCAACTCGTCAAAGTCAACAAAGTCAAGGTCAAAGTCAACAGGTGCAAAGTCAAAGTGCTAAAGTGCAAGTGTCAAAGTGCACAGGTAGTGCACAATTAATTGTCCACAAAGGGTAAATTGGAGAAAGTGGGTTGCAGGTTGCAGAGGTATTTTCTCTAATTTCCCTAAGGTTCAAAGTGTTTTTTTTAAGTGTTTTGGAAGGTTCAAGTGAACCCCCTCTTATGTGCAAAAGTGAAGACTTAAAAGGAAATGTGAAGGTGTGTGAAGCGGCAGCGTACGCACAGGTGAAAGTATGGTCCCCCCATTAAAATTTTGGGTTTTAGTCTAAAGTCACTACGGGACAAAACAGTGAGTCGTTGGCTGCCACTTGTGAAGACAATCTTGGGACATCAAAGTGAGCACCAAGATACCATTGCAGTTAGGAGCGTACGTGATCGACACACTCAAATCAAGGCAAGGACCATTCTTGGACCAATCTTAGAGTAAGCAAGAGAAGCATAGTCTAAGTGAAGGAAGAAAGAGAAGTGCAAGGGTCACCAGTGGGCGACACAGAGAAGTGGAGTTGCAGGAGTGCATAGAGAGTGACTAAGGGATTGTGCAGAGGGTGCTAAGCTAGTCCCCCAAGGATCTCAAGGTCTCTTTGCAGTGTGCGCGTGCCGACAGAAGGTATTCATTCCTCCCCCTTAGTGGAAGTTTGGTGCAAGGTGTGCACAAGGATAAGCTTGAAGCAGGTGGAGGTCTGGTGCAGAGGAGGCCGGTCGTAAGAAGACTTTGGGATATTGGGTATTTTGTAATTGAGCACTCTGTGTGATTGTGCACAGAAGTATTGGCTTGTATTTTGCTTCAAACATTGTAATTGTCTTAGTGTAATCAATCGGCAGAAGCTTCCAAGGTGTATTTCCTCTTCTGGTCTTTTCATTTTCTCCTACAAACCCTCAAACTCCTTCTTGTCTAAGAATCCCCCAACAAAATTTGGCACGCCCGATGGGACCTCCAAGGAGATTTGAGCTTAGGAGAAACCAAGTGCAAAGCATAGAAGAGATCAAGTGTCGACAGAACCACATTGCTACTTCATCAAACAAAAGGTAAATATTCTTATCAAGTGTCTCATATTCAGTGGGCTATGAGCTGCTCATGACCACAACCCCGTCCCAAACATTGAGGGTCACCTGCAAGCAAACAAGAAGGAAGGTTGTTAGAAGGTCCTCCAGTCCACTATCTTCAACATCATCAGTCAAGAGCATGGCGGGTCAGGTAGACTTGGAAACTTTACTCTCTAGATTAAATATAAAGTTTCCTTCTTTCAAAGGCCTAACTCAGGAGGATCCGGATGAACACATTAGGAGGTTTTTGGCACTATGTAAGACTAGAGGCCTAATGGGTAGGTAGGATGCCTTTTTTATTCTCTTCCCTGCCACATTAGAGGGATTAGCTGATAAGTGGTTCAGCCAGTTTGCTGAAAACCATTTTACCACTTGGGATGTGATGAAAGATGCATTTAAAAATCAGTTCCAGCATGGCAACACTGCGGAGATTATCATAGAAGAATTAGAAAATTTGAGATTGGGTCCAGGAGAAAAGTTCCTAGAGTTTGTGACTAGGGCCAAAGCACTAATGGCTAAATTGCCAGATCCACCACACGATTTTTTTGTTAAGAAATGGTTGGCTAAGCCGCTACCAGTGGCCACCCAATGCAAAATAAAGGAATTAGTGTTACCTACAGCCTCCATAGAGGAGTTCATCAGCACAGCCACACGCTTGGAGCAGATAAGGTACTAGTATGGAGCAACTTCTTCCCAACCAACATATGGTACAGAAATGGAGGATCCAGTGATCCAGCTAAGGAAGGAGCTGGAGGGCTTAAAAAGAAATAAGCCCTACAAAGAGGAGGAGAATGCTGTTGCTCAGTTGAGAAGGGAGATTGAAGCACTAAAGCTCCAAAAGGAGGAGGAGGCCCAGGCAGAGGAATTGGCTCAGCTGCAACAGGAGTTGCAGGAGCTCAAAGGAGGTGGCATCAAGAGTGGACTTTGGTGTTCCATGTGCAGCAAGCAATGTCACATAGTAAGTGAATGTCCTCTATTAAGTGTGACTTGCCAGTTATGCAAGAAAGTTGGTCATGAGGCCCAGGAATGCCAATCAAGGGGAATGCCTGCAACAACATACTGGACACAAGGAGGACCCCTACCACCAGCAAATGTGATGGCAGCTGCACCCAGTCAAGGTAACACTTATAACCCTAGACAGAGGGATAATTTTGGAAATGGGCCTAGAAGGCCAATTATTTGTTTCAGATGTGGAGACTGTGGGCACTATCAAAGTAGGTGCACTCTCCCAGAAAATGCCCCTCCTTGCAGAAACTGCCCAGAGGCCAGAGACCACTATACAAATTGTTGTCCTAAGAATCAAGCCTCTTCATCCGGGCCCCATATTCAATGATTTCTGTACACAAAGAAGAAGTGTTAGATCAGGTCAATGTGCCATCTCCATCTACCAGGGTGGTGCATTTAGAAGAAATTGAATCTTTTACAGTGCAGACAAGAAGCAAGGGGAAGGCTCCAGTGGAAATAGGTCAAGAATCAATGATTAATGGATTAAACAGAGACAGACGTGTGTCTAAAGAAAAAGCCACCACAAGTGTAGATATAAGGCAAAAAGAAAATTTCACAGAAGGAATCAGAAGCTTCCAGACTGCTCAAGTCCATGAAAAAGGAGGTTAGTATTTTTGAATTAATAAAGATGGATGGGAAGTTCAGGTCAGAACTCTTGCAGATAATTGATGAAATGTCCACAACAAGTTTAGTGGCAAAGGCTACTGTTATGCATCAAGATAAATGTTTAGGGGAAGCACCCCTCACAGATTACAAGAGCCCTCGGCTAACAGTCTCTATTAAAGGTCATGAGTTTCAAGGAGTTATTGTGGATGGTGGTTCTGGCATTAACTTGATGCCTGAATATACCATGAAAAAGATTGGACTATACCCTTCATGACCTGCCAACTTCACTGTAACAATGGCAGAACAAAGCATAGTAAGGCCTATGGGTGTGGTCCCTGGAGTTCCAATCAAAATACAAGGTACAATCTTTAACTTGGACTTTGTTGTTTTAAAGCTGCCATAGGTAGAAGGAAGTTTCCCCCTGTTAATTGGGAGACCTTGGTTAAGGCATGCCAATGTGTTGCATGACTGGGGCAAGGACACAATGTGGGTAAAGCAGGAGGGAAAAGAGTTGCAGTAGATAATTTTAGAAGAAGGACTAGACAATCAGGGAAATACTAGTATGATGCAGACAATTGGTATTTGTATGGAAGAAGAAGTGGTGGACAACCCAGAAGCATATCTATTTGAGGGAGCAGATTTATATGAAGATGAAAACATGTTGGCTTGGCTCCATGCAGAAGACCCATCTTCCTGTTATGGAATTTTCCCAAACTCAAGTAGAGAAGAAGCATATGAAGAAAAAGAGGAAATCACTCAGGTTGAAACAGTCTCAGTCAAAGGCCATGGAAAAGAGAAGAAAAGAAAAGTCCTTAAGTGCAGTGGTGATGAAGATGCTTCAAATCATATGTCAATGGCCACTGTTTTATGGATACTGGTATGGATATCATCTATTGTGTCAATTTTTATGATAGTAAGTGCAAGGCTTTACAATGATGTGGACGGAGTACCTGCAAGTCTTTGGAAACAAAAGATGCATTATGGAGGAGATAATATTGTATTGAAGGATTTAAGGTGGGTCTATCAAAGCGTCACCATGCCCAAAAAGAAGATAAAACAAATGAAGTGCAACAAAATTGAAGGTTATGGAGGAGTTTTTCGGAGTCAACATATAAAGATCATGGCTAAAGGCCTATCATCAAGCCACATGAAGAATTATGGATCACCTAGAACCTGCAAAATTTGTCCAAGTTGTACATAGTCTTTTCTCGTCATTTGTACTTAAGTTTTAGTAGTTTTCTTTATCCATTTCATGCTTGTTTATTGAGTTTTTAGCAAATGTAGCAGCCATTTCATCAACTTTGCAAAAGTACAATTTTTTGGAATTTTTAGGAATTTTTTCAGAATTCTTCAAGCATCTTTTAGAATTTTTTCTAGCATTTTTCTCCTTTTCACGTGTCTTTTTCTTGCCACATTTGGGGAATAAAGGAAGATCTCTGTGGTTTTTGAGTGAAGAAACTGGCCTAACACTCTAGGAAATTTTTTTAGAATTTTTTGAAGATTTTTTGGATTTTTTTTGCAATTTTTTTGGGTTTTTAATGTATTTCTCTTTGTTTTTTTTTATATAATTAAAAAAAAAAAAGGGCCCCCAGGGCGTTTCCTTTTTTTTGCACAAAAAAAAAATAAAAAAAAGCCCCCCCCCCCCCCCCCCCCCGACAGCCCCCCCCCCCCCCCGGTTCTGACCCCCCCCCAATTTCTTTCATTTTATTTTCTTTTATTTTATTTTCTTTTCTTTTATTTTATTTATTTTATTTTATTTTATTTTTATTTTATTTTATTATTTATTTTATTTTCTTTTTTTTGTTTGTGTCTGAGCGTACAAATATATATATATATATTTATATATATTTTTAATATATAATTATTATTATTATATATTTTTTTACTTTTTATGGCTCAAAGCTTTTGGCTCTGGATTGTGCCTCGGTTGGCCGTTTTTTACAAAAATGGAGTCCTTTTCATGTTTTTTGGCACCTCTGGACTCAGTTTTTGACTTTATTTTTCCGAATTCCCACTTTTTCTTTGACTTTTGGTCCAAACCCACATGTTTTGCGCACAATTACCACATGTTTTTATTTCACCACATTGGCCACATTGTCTTTTATCACCTCCTCTCACCATATGTTTCAATATTTCCCATATGCTCCCTCTGTAGCTCTCCTGTTTGGTCATTTTTCCCCTCTCCAGACCCCATAATCCTTCTACCTATCCCTCCCTTTACACATCTGCCCAGCCAAATCCTTAACCCTCCCGAACCTATCCCTATTAGCCCCATCAGCCCTTCCTTCCCCATCCTTTCTACCCTCCCATTGCAACCCTTTGCTTTTCCATGGCAAAATCCAGTGTTTGGTTCTTCTCTGGTGCTTGTTCTCTCTTGCTTTTGGTGGAATTGGTTGCTTCTCTAGTGTCTTTTTGCAGTTTTGCAACTCCATTATCCTGGTGTCCTATATGCTCAAAGTTTTGGCTGTAGCTCTCCGGGATGGAGAGCACATTAGGTGGTGGGCAACTGTTGAGCCCATAAAAGTCACATTGGTCAAAGTCAATTGCAGTCTAAGTCAAAAGGTCAAAGTCAATTGGTCAAAGTCAACAAAGTCAAGGTCAAAGTCAATAGGTGCGAAGTCAAAGTGCTAAAGTGCAGGTGTCAAAGTGCACAGGTAGTGCACAATTAATTGTCCACAAAGGGTAAATTGGAGAAAGTGGGTTGCAGGTTGTAGAGGTATTTTCTCTAATTTCCCTAAGGTTCAAAGTGTTTTTTTTAAGTGTTTTGGAAGGTTC